>QVOA01012939.1:0-101399 GCA_014825685.1 Pseudomyrmex cubaensis | reverse complement strand
TTTTTTTTTTTTTTTGGCACTGTCCGCCACTCGCACGGAAACTCTTTATCTCTCTATTTCTCTTTCCTTCATGTTTAAAATATTCACGTAGCGTCGTATGTACACTAAAGAAATCCGCTTGTGAAGATCCGCTTCGGCTCTCCCGTGGACGACGCTAGCTCATCGCCTCCTTTGCGATGCGAGGATCATCAGTCTGTTCGAGAAAACAGATTTTTCGCTTGCATTATCGCGCGCACTTGGGGTTTTTTGTTTGTTTTTTTTTTTTTGTACACCGAAAGAAGAGATCTCGTATTTTGTTTTTTCTCGTTAACACTCACCAAGTCGGGATTGAGACTTCCTTTCGAACGGCCGAGAGCTCGATTACAGCGGGGCCGACCTTTGCGAGGGTGCGCTGCAACCGAAGATAGGCCGGCATCATTGCGGCATCATCTTGCAGCTGGGCTCCAGACCGTCGGCGGGCACGCGCATGCTGCCGTTCGTGATATAACCGTTAGCATCAACCATTACGGATACACCGGATGGCGGGTGATTGTGATAGCTAATGTTTCTCTGCGACACCACCATGCCTTTCTCGGGCGGCGGTACAACGTGATCGTTACTGCCGCCGTGGGAGGAGGCGAGACAGCTCTCGCTCCCACGGCTGCTAGACGACTCGATCGGATGATCGACGCGTATGGGAATTGCGTAGTCGGACAGGTATTCGGAACTGACTTCTACGGTAGCGTATTCGCGAATGACGGATGATTTGGATGGATAATCTATGGGCATGTGTTGAATCGACGAGGCCGACCTGATCTCGTTAGGGTCGTTCATCGCGCCGACGTGTCCGTTCGCCATGGCGTAGAGATCGGGTTCCGCGCGGCCCTTCGTAGACAACATGGTCTCCAAACACTGGTACAGCAGAATGTAGTCCTCCTATAAAAAAAAGAGATACATAAAAATTTACAACAAATTGCATTCCGGTTTTAATGATATTGCGATTAAAGTATAATAATTATTAATTTTATACATACCTTCGAGCGGAAAACGCCAGGTCGCTTCATGTAAAGCAGCTTCGCGAACATGTAGATATCGGCACTTTGTTCGAACTCGAGTTGCTTGTTCAACGTGGTCAGTAAAACGAAGAGTGCAGCTTCCACTCCGCCGTACCTAAGATAGAATAGCACAATATTCATCAAAATAATTAAATACTTATTCGTGGTGTTGTTTATCGAAATTGACAAAAAACGAGATTGTCAGTTCACCTGTCGATCACGACGATAGGCCCGTTTTGATAATCCCGATGAAAGTCTTGAATGATGTTGACGAAGATCTTCGGGTTGTTATTGTGCGGCCATAGACCGTTCTGATTCGACGGCGCCTGAACGATCCTGGCGCTGAGCTCGTAATCGTCCTGCAACGATCGAACCGCGACCTCGAGCAGAATCGTGCCGTTCACGGTTTCCTTCGTTCCGCAGAGTCGCACTCGGAACGTCTCGGATTCCAGATCCTTTCCTTCAACGGGCCAGAACTCCGGGTATTCCTGGATATCAAAACAAACAATTGTCGAATATATAAGAAAAAGAACATTTTCCACACTTTTAAACGATCAGGTAACATTTTGAAACGCACTTCGTCGCACTGAGTCAGCATGACGATAGTCTGCGTATTGTGGTCCCACATCATTTGCCAGAACTCCATTATAGTGTTCTCCATTGGATGCTGCGTTATAATGAACTCGCGGTTGCGGTGGAAACCTAGAAACAATTTTAGAATTAGCGCTTACCTCTCGACGCGATTAATAGCGTAATAATTTTTATTATCACTTACGTAATGAGTTTATCATCAACTAACAATTTTGATAATTCTATTATCGCTAATAATAAAGTAATAACAATTTAATAACATATATTATCACTTACCCGAAACCCAAGTGGCATTGATGTAATCGCTTCCGTCGACGCCTGGTTTCGGTGTTAGATGAACGCGCGCGTTCTCAATGGGAATAATGTCCATGTTGCGGTTCTTGATAATATTGCAAGATTTGGTGGCGGACACGAGATTGAAGTCTTTTGGTTTCCACGACGTCACCAACTTTTGAACAGAATAAATAATTAATTATAATTTGTGGGGACATCGATCATCTCACATACAATTCATTCAGTCCGGCGATAAATCATTCACCTTGTATTGAGCTTCGATATTGTTCCACGCGTCAGTCTTGTTATTCGATGGGCACAGCATGTCCTGAATGTGCTGCATTAAGTTGTTCGCGTCGATATTGGTCTCGCCGCTCTCGATCGCCTCCTGCAGCGCGTCGTGGATGAAAATGTACTGCTCCTCCGTCTGCACCAGGAAGTTTCTCTGAGTGCGAATGTGCTTGAGGAATCCGTACACGTTAATCTCGCCCTTGGCCTTGGCCTGCTTCAGCATGGCGTCGATCACGATGTACGTTCCGGTACGTCCAACGCCAGCGCTGAAAGAGAAAATGTTTGTTTTTTTTTTGTAACAAATAAGAAAATCGCTAAATTAATTACGCGCATTGCCGCGATTGTTGATCCATACCTGCAATGGACCACAATGGGACCGGCGTCGGGCGGATTGGCGTTGGACGATTTACGGATAAAACTCAGAACGGGCAACGGATGATCGGGCACGCCATGATCAGGCCAGCCGGTATAGTGATACTGCCATATAGTCCGCTCGCCCATATTGGTCCCGTTTTTCTTCTTTTTGATCTGCTTAAAGAACCAGAAGTTTCTCGTTGGAAAAATCGTTCGCTCGCAGAGTTTTGTATCTTATATAGTCGTCTAACAAACAATATCCTAAACGGTTTAGTTTTAAATCAATACCTTTAAGTGGCGAATCTGAAGAGTACGAATGGTGTACGTGGACATAACGTCTTCCTTCACCAAGGTTACTTGAATGTAACCGTACGTTTCCGTGCCCTCCTTGGGCCAGTACATATCACATTTTCTCTGCGAATGAAAACAGAAAGATGCGAAATAAATAATGAAACACAAGTTTATATAACGCGTGTCGAAATTATATCGTCATCTAAATACTTACGCGACCGCGTTCGACTAGATTGGTGATCATAACGACTATGGAGACGCGCTGCTCCCAAACCATGCGCCAGAAACCGTCGAACGTCGGAGGAAGTGGACCCTGGGTACCGATGTAAGCTCGCGCTCGTTGCCACCCGTCGATGTAATTCGCGTTGACGTAATCCTGGCCCTTTTTAGGAGGCCCGCCGCCGCAGGACAGCAATTGCACGCGAGTATGATCGTCTAAACACGCGGGAAGACTTAAAGTAAATTACATCACGGCACCGTGAACAAGCAAAAAAAAAATTCTCTCGTCTTTGTTTTTTATTCGGCGAGTCTCTGTTCATAATTGCATTCCGTTGTCGCGGTTCGAAGATACGCGCGCGGCTTTAATGCGCGCTACACGATTACCCACTTATCAGTCTAATCAGCGTGAAAAAAATCAACGCGCGTGATGATTCAACGAACCGAGAGCTCTATCTCTTCCACCGGTGTGTGTGTGTGTGTGTGTGTGTGTATATGTGTGTCGTCTCGACCCGACGGAGGATTATACGTCCCGACAATTACTCTTTTCCGCGCGCGATGTTATTAATGGGAGCAGAGCTATTTTTTTCCGCGACGTTCTTTTTTTTCCAAGACTGCGCGTCTATTCTCGGAGAGTCTGTCTCTCATCTTCCCACACATTCCGTCGTTATCCGAGTTATTCGTGCGATAATGCAATTCGGTTTCTAATTTCGTCGAATTTCTTTTTATCACCGGAATTGATAAAAAAACGACACGTCATGATCTCGGGCTAGATAGGATCAACGAGGGGGTCACAGAGCACGGCAAGGCCGCGCGCGCGGAGCGCGTTTAAAATAAATCAAACGCGCGGTGAATATCGCTCCGGCGATGGGTAAACAGAGGTGTGTAAATCCTACGCGCGAGCGGAACGGGTTCTCTCCTTCCCCCCGTCTGCGGAACGTAGCGCGTTTACCGGTTCTATATTAAGATGTTTCTCCTTTCATTCGTAAATATTACGACAGCATGCGTGCGCGCGCGCGCGCGCACACACACACACTCACACACGCACGGGACATACGTCAAACGGTTACTTACATGCGAGTATATTCAAATATCTGTTCTTGGCTTTATTCTCGGCGAACTGGGAGTTCTCCACGGTGTAGTCGCCGGTTTCGGCCTGTATGAGCTCGTACTCCTTGCTGAAACCGATGTCGCCGTCGGCGTGAAGGCTCGCGACGTGTTGCACGAATTGCTGAACGGCCACGGCGGTTCTCTCGCCGTCCTGCTCGCTGTTCTCCCATTCCTGTAAGGTGGGAACGTTCCTCGGCGGATAATCCAGGTAGTAATAGGCGGTGTGGAAGCATTTCCTGAACAGCGGTCTGCGACGGACATAAACGCAAAGCTAGACATTTCCTTTCTCGAGCCATTTCCGCTCGTACGAGGCAGGTTTTAAGAATTTATATGGACATAAAGATATTTTAATATATAATGTACATATAATGTATAAATATTATATGTATAATGTTTTTTAAATGATATATAAATGGGCGTCTTTTCAGACGTGGCATAAAAGTTGCCCAAACGTCCGCAGTAAGAAATTTATCGTCGAAGAAACACACACGGGGATAGAAATGATCAAATATTGACACATCGAAATAAATATCGATATGACACACTCTCTTAAAAAGGCGTTCACGCGTAGTTTTCTTGAATCTCGAGCGATCAGAGACTTACGAGTTGCGGAAAAATTTCTTCATTTCGACGGCATAATCTTGACGACAGTATCCATGACAAGCGGTGACGACGGTGAATCAAAAGCACACACGCGGTATAAACAGGCGACTAAGACGGACAACACCGTGTTGTCCGTGACCCAGAAAACGAGAGCTTGTCATCCACGGCCGGTCCTCCGCCGTGCATCGCTCGTGTTGTTTCGCGCCGCTCTTGAACCGTCACTCGAGACGTACTAACGCGCGCGAGGAGCGAGAAACCTTCGCGAATCCGTGATTTGCGTCGCAAGACTCGTTCGCTCTATCGTTTTCAATGCGCGGTGGCGTCACGTTACCCACACGTAGCTCCCGCTCCGAACCACGTTCGCGCGGGCGGCCGACGAGTTACTCCGGTGACTGCAAGATCGCTCGAGAGCTCGCTCGCTCTTGTCGCTTTGCGCGTTATCTCGCTTGATAACGCGAGACATAAGAGCTGCGAGATTATATTAGAGTTACGCGCGCGCGCGCACGCGCGCACACACATCCTCGCGTTCCTCTCACATACCGAGCGTGATTCCGTCCGTTAAATCCCGTCCCGATAAATTCGACAATGTCATTGGACAAATTCGCGAGGCGAAACTTTCGAGTCTAATTTTAGTAATGTTTTCTGTAATAATTTAACACAAACATTTTCGCGATATTAATTTGTGCAATATTAATTTGTCTCGATGAAGTAATTAGTTTATTGATCGGAAAACCGTTGTGAGAGACACATACGATGTGCACGAAATTAATAAAACAAGTAAACATTTTAATAAATTAAAAACAAACTACGGAGAAACACTTTTTTTCAAAAAGAAATTAAAAAAACCTTATACTGAAAGGAGACGAAAAAAAAAAAGTTGCAGGAGGAAATCAGACGGAGAAGCTTGAATGGGAAAACCGGTACGCGCGCGTACGAAGGTTCACGTGATTGCACCGTTCGTTGCAAACTTTCTAATTGCTCGCGTCGCGTACTCCAAATGCTATTCGCGATCCCGAGCGTGTTCGAACCGATTGTCCGGACTCTGCTATTTCCAACAAAAATAACAGCGCCGGATCGGTGCAACGGAAGTGAAACGTCGGCGATGCGAAATAATACTTTAAAATTAACTACAGCGGTAAAAAAAAAAAAAAAAAAACAAAGTCGTTGCCGCGAGAGAAAGCAGATTTCTCGTTGTCATTTTTCAGTTCTCAAACTTCAGTTCGCATCTTTATTTCACTTCGAACGAGAGAATGTCGTAATTAATTTACTTAATCGTCGGAAGAGATCGTTTCAATGTTCAAGATTATTATTCTCTGTATTAGTTACGTAAGAAAGAGAGGACATTACTCGCAAAGCGTATCTCCGCGAGATCCCGCAGATAAAAGATATCACATCGGGAACTTGCGCGACAAGCGACGTAATATAATTAAAAAAAAAAAAAAAATAAAAGAACAAACCCGAATCAAAGATTTATGAGACGCGACAAGTCTCCACGTGTCGAGCAGAAATGTCCGCGCATGATAATCGACTCGGTATACACGTAAAGTCCTTCTCCTCCGCGAATCGCGCGCGCGATAACGTGCCGTGCATGAAGCCGAGACTTACTTCCATAACACGAAGGTCGTGATCGTCAGCATCACGGCGAAGCAGGCGCAGACCACTCCCGCGATCACGGCGGGACTGAGCTCTTTATTGCTGCGACGCATCAAGGGCGGTATTTTGTCGCAATCGCGGGTGACCAACACGGTCGCCGGCGCGGAGTTCTCGCCTTGAATAATCAAGTGGCCGTCTATTCTGCTTCTGGTGGCACCTCGCACCATCACCTCGTACACCGTGTTCATCGTAAGGTTCGGTATAATAGTCTGTGGGCAAAAACAAAAAAATTCGCCAGAATTTCTTTGTCTCTTCAATCGCGCTGTGCGATTTAATTAATTAATTAAAAATAAAAGTACAAGAAGAAAAAAATGTAATAAAGACAAATGATAACATTTTTCCGACACGTACCCCGCACTCGAGATGATTTTTCTCGGGAGCGACTTCGATCTCCTCGTAATGTTTCCCGTTGTCTTTGCGGTAATTGATATAGTAATAATCGATCGAGCCCCAGAAGGTGGCTGGCGCGGCCCAGTGAACGTACACGGACTCGTGCGATTGGCAAGTCAAATTCAAGATCTGAGGTGCGCTCGGTCCTGTTATGTCGGTCCTGCGTATAATCTGATCGGAAGGCTCGCCCTCGTTCTTCCGCGTGTAAGCCTTCACCCAGATCTTGTACTCGGTGTAGGGATCTGAAACAACACCAGTGCTTACACATGTCGCTGTGTTTACGAACAATAACATTTTCCCATAATTCCGTCTGTATTTTTAACGAGATGAAAATGAAATAAATTGCGCCGAGACCGAATGTCGCTCGAATTGTTTTGTCTCTCGCGGAAAAATCTCGTTATTGACGCGTTTCCTTTCGGACGCGACAAATTTATTTTCGCGCACAAGAGGTTTACGAGTTAACTAAGCTTTGTTTGCTTAAAATGTAAATGAGCGAGAAAAAAGAATTATACACGCGCGTGTTCAGCGATAAGAGGCCTCTTCGAAACGTTCCTCTTATCGACGAGTTTAAGTGCGCCGACCTATCTCTCTAGAAGACCGTCTGCTTGGTAACGCGACACCACTTGTCAACCGAAAAACTTATAAATATTAATCTCTCATTATCGTTCAAACGTATTTTCGCTCGCTGATGTGTTGTACGAATCAACAAACAGGATTTTCGCGCGATAAATTCACGACGTAAATTGGCGAGACAATTTTCATCCCGGGACGATGATCTTATCCGACTCTCGGTTTATTGCTATGTGAAACAATATGAATCGTTATACTCACTCAGATCTCGCAGAACAAAGTCGATGGAGGAGTAGTCCGAGTCACCGGATTTATCGGGTATGTGCATTTTAACGTCCGTGTAGTTGGAATGCATGTAGTAAACGCGATAACCGGCGATGACACCGTTCGCGTTCACCGGTTCCGACCACGAGAGTTCGATGGTCGTGCCCGTGATTCCACGGGAGGTGAGATTCTCCGGTTTCGTCGGGGCTGAAAAGAGAGAAATGCGCGCTATTTTTTGTCATGTCACACAAAACGACGGTGTTCACCTTTCGCGCGCGTATTCTCGCGCGTGCAACAATATGTCGCACCGATACATCCCCTGCTCGATACAACAAAGTATTTTTTAACAAGACGCGAGAACGAAATTCTTTCGTTCTCGAAATTTTTTTGTATCTCTCGCGCGTTTCTTCGTTACATAACAATTGATAATACGCGTCGGCGAGGTCGCACACAGATACGCTAGTTAAATACAAATGTGTGGAAAAAAGTGTGTTTTCTGTCTGACAATTTCAACAACTTGCAAGAGAAGGAAAGTTGCTTGACGGAACTTCCTCGATTAATAAGTGATTAATGAAAATTGAAAAAAATTAAATAGAAAAATTGTTAAAAAGTTTGACGAATGTTTAATTTTATCTCCGATCAGCGGCTCTCTTCCCGGTCTTTTTGAAATTGTTTTTCGGCGATTGTTTACGCGAAGAGAGAGGAATGTTACTTTTCCGATCAGATACGCGAGATATCGAATCCTCTTCAATCACCACGGCGGTGAAGAAGCGAACACACGCGCGACTCTCGTCCTTTTGGAACGTATGGGACACGGCGCGCGGTACCTTTTTACACCGCGAGTTTGTGTCCGCGACTGCATTCGTTTTCTCTCTCGAGCACAGCACGGATATCGATACACGCGATCCGAATTTCCATTTGTCTAAAGCACGGACGGAGTAAACGATCGTCGTCGTTTCGTTTTCTCTCGTCTCGGAAAGATCGAATTTATCGAATATTCATAACATCTGGCGCGCATTACGCCGCGCGTGTGTGTGTGTGTGCGCAAGTACCACAAAACATACAAATTGATTTGCATTCTCTTTTATTCTCAACCGCGTGAAATCGTTGACAGTAAACTTGCTTTTTTAGAAACGGCGCTCGTCGAGCGAAACGACGCAGTAGAGGAAATCCTGTTGAATACACGTCGAATGAAACGCAACAAAAACTGCAGTAAAAAAAAAAAACACCTCCGGCGAAAACCGCGAAATTACACGCTATTATCGTCGATAAAGAGCTAATGTCATGAGGGAGAAAAAGATAGAAAAGCGAGATCGAAGTGACCGTAAACTTATTACATTCCGGCGATTATCGCGGGTAAAACGTAGCGGAAAGATCTCTCCGCGAAAACATCGATCGGTGATTTACGGCTTATTTGGCGACCTTTGGAGTTATCGTGACGTACTCCGTTTCAGAGTGTATGCTTATCGAATTCGCGTTAGATTAACGATGTGTAATAAAACGCTCCCGAGGCGTCTCGGGAAAAAAACAAAGAACAAGAGGAAGAAGGAGAATGAGGTTGCACCTCGAAGACGAGAGCCGCTTCACGGAGAACCGCATACGGCCGGATGATGTCATATCGTCGAGTCTTGTGCTGTGCTCGCGCGCACAGCGTCGACCGCCGCCGCTCGTATTACTAGCGGGGCGTGAAAAATGAACGCGATTGCGCGCGGGTCCGCGTGTAACGGCGCAAGGTCGCGATCTTGCAATTCCCGCTCCGCAATAATAACAAGCGCTGCCGCACGCGGCAAGCGGAAAGCGAAACTGCGCCTTTTAATCGCGCGCTCGTTTCTTCCCGAGCGGAAAGAAGAAAAGCGCTTTCTTCGCGGGAGATTTTCACGCGATGAAAAATAATCACTTTTTCATCTTTCTCCGCGGATGGGAACGGGTTTTTCGCGGGAGAGCCGAGAGGCGAAAGTGCCTTTATTAGGACAGGCTCGCCGGTGTGTGAGAGCAACACGCGCCGGTTGCACTCGCGCGGAGTGAAAGGAACAAGTCGATAAGAAGCGAAGTACCTGCTTCGCGAGTCGAGGATACGCCGCAGCTCGCATACCGATTACACATCCGAGAACTCGCCGCCGAGACTTTCCCGACTTCTCCGGGCCGCGAGATAGGTCTTCGATTAAATAATCAATAAATCGTGTCGAACGACTTGAAATATCAGGAAATGCTCGAAGTAATCTCTTAACACGTTTTATTGCAACTCGCCGGAGTTGTTTCAGCGAAACAGCTTTTGCGTTTCGTTAAATTTCTCTGCACGAAAGATTTTAAATCTATATAACATACGGTTTTTTATTTATTCAATTATTTACGCGATCAGAATTTTTTTTCGCGATTTCCTCGTCCGAGGATTAGGCCGATCGACCTTGGTCCCGGCGAAATCATCAAAATAGAATGTCCGCGAGCGCGGATTCCTCGTCAAGATAATGTCGGTTTTGTTCTTGGAAACAATTCCGAGGATGAATGTGACGCGGCACACGAGCGTATTTCCATAATTTTATCCTCACGACGACACTTAAGGTCAGTAGGTAATCGTTGCCATGACGATGCGCGTTGTGCGCGGCTGCAAACGCAAAAAAAAAATCCCCTCTCTCAGATGCGCTCTTTTGTGAAGAGACCGGGAAATGCGCGTTGATCTCGCGAGATGTAACATATCAAGCGCGCGCGCGAAACGAAATCGTCGCGCTTTTTATTGTCGCAATTGCGGACCGAACAAATTCCGCGGGCAATAAAAAAAAATATTGCAAAATATCGCGTTTTCTCGCGGGGGCGCTCGCTTGCCAACAATATTACAGCAACGGGTTGCAAAACAAACGACGGCAACACAACTATTCGCGTGTCACAATATACACATATGTGCGCACGTTGGTAGTCTGGAAACGTTGCGCAACCAAACGATTGTTGGGTGCGCATTGGTAGGTTGCGAGCGCGCGCAGATTCGAGAAGACAAAACGGACGCGCGCGCGTATCCTTCGAATAATCTCTATGGGATAACGAAACGTTGCGCGTATGTTGCGCGAAATCGAGACGGAAATGAGTTACGATAGAATCGATTACACGAGTGGACAGTCTTATGCTCGCGCGCGGGTGATTACAAAGTGGTCGTGTCGACTAACGCAATACTCGAATGAGCACGTGGCATTTCCTAGTGAAACTCGCGCGCGTGTTTTTTATTTTTTTATTTATTTATTTTTTCTTTTTTAATGCCTCGTCGATTAATCGCGCTCAAGCGACGCTAAGTGGCCGACATTTTTCACATCACGGTTTTACGTGCTTTTTTTTTTTTTTTATATAACGTGTGTAATTAAGAAATTTATTAATTGGGAGAGATCGCAAACTTCAGCGATAAAACACCGACAGGGCAGGGAACGCTTAATTAATTAATTAAACAGATGCTACACAATTATTCAGAGAATATTATGTCTCTTAAGTTTTGTTACATTTTTATATATTGCTTACATGATCCTTTATTTTATTCGCTCTTGTATTATATAATTATCGCTTTTTAATCGCCTTTTAAAATGTAATAATCTGCGTCTAAACCGGACGCAACATTATTGAATAACGTGCTGACGGCTCACGTTGTCACAATTTTTTTTGCTTTTATTGGCGTGGCGACAACAATACGAATTGCTGTCTTCCAACGATTATGTCAACGAATGTCGCGCCGGTCTAAAAAACGGGAGACCGTTTCTGCACAGAAGACGTAGCTCTCTGCGTCGGCCCGTCACGGAGAAGAGAGAGGAGAAGGTTTTTCCCATCCGCGAATTACCTAGATAAACATCGCTGTCGTTCTCCGTGGAGGACATGATGTAGGTCGTCCGTTCGAAGACCGTAGGCTCGTCGGACGTTGTCGTTGTTATCGTCGTCGTCGTTGTGATCGGGTCCGCGGCGACGAGGATTCTCAAGATCAGCGCCAGCGACGCCGCCAATTGAGCGACACTGGCCGCACTAGACCACATCTTTCTTTTCGTTTTCGATTTTTTTTTCTTCCCCTTTCTGCTGCAGCTGCGTAGAACGGCCCGCGTGCCTGCGTGCGTGCGTGTCTCTCTCTTCTGCGCTATCCGCCCGCTATTTCACGAATTCGTCCATCCCGACCGGGAAAGATAGTCTCTCGGACGCGATCTTCTTCCGCCTGCACAATTATCGGCACCACCGTTCTCGTCGTCGTCGTCGTCGTCGTTGTTGCGGTAACCCGAGCGAAGCGCGTAACGATGCATTATTCACCAGTCGGGTCCATTGTCATGACATTATGCGCGCGAAAGTTCCTCGGGGAGGAGGTTATCGGCGCGAACGAATCGACCTTCTTTCTTTTTTTTTTTTTTTCCAACGAGATATTATCGCACGTGTCGCGACGAATGTCGATTATGGCACTGTGTTTGTAAACGGCTACTCTCTCGTCTTCTGTCGGAAAACAAACCGGAAGTGAGGCTTCGTCGCTCGAAGGAAATTTGAGAGAACGAAGTCTCGCGAACGACGAACCCTCTTTTTCAACACTTTTCTTTAACGAGTAATCGTTCAGAATAAAAAAAAAAAAAAAAAAATTTGTTTCTCGATGTTGTCGTCGCGCATCCGCAGATGCGCCACGTCCTCGAATATTCGTTCATCGATCGAGCGATCGTGCGAGGGAAGAACGGCTGATTATATTCGGTCCCCTTGAAACATTAGCGGTTGTGAAGTGACTTCCTCCCCACTTCTCCCTGTACTTTTAGTGGATGGATATTAGGGGAATAACATCGCGTCGTCGTAAACAACGACGGAGCGCGATGCGCTCAATATGTCGATAAGTCGCGAACTTTTGTCGTTCGATATATACTATCTATTATATCATCACGAGAGTGTAACAACGCGAGTGTACACGCAAAAAAAAAAAAACATGAAAAGCGCATCTATCATTTTAAATAAAATTGAATTACACGCAGTTACGTCGCTAAAAGTCGGAATCTTTTGCAAAATTGAAGTTTCCATGTTTCCTTCAACTCTAAATTAAAAACAAACATGCTGCCAAGTTTTACACTTTAATCTACGAGCAGTAGAAAAAGTTTTTTTTGCTCAATATAAGGTACATTTTTCCGGAGTACAAAGAGTACGTCTATAATTAAAATTAAATCGGAAGTTCCGTTCTCGCTCCTATGGAAATTGATTCTCGCCGCCCCGTTCTCAATCTTCATTCTCTCTCTCTCTTTCTCTCTCGTAAGTAAATGCGGACAGAGAGCTTTCAATCAACAGAGAGGAAAGAGGAGGAAAACACACAACCGATCTTTAATTTATAAATTCTCAACGTTTATCCCGAAGTTCGCGCACGTACTTTCTCACGGAAGCTTCCTTTCAATTTCCGATCCGGCGAGAGAGAAACGAGAGATCGAACTTTCGAGGCGAGTGAATTTTCTCTGATGCACAGTGCGAACAATTAAACGTCACTCGCAGGAGGGCAAGGGGGAGAGAAATCGAGTTAGCTCGAACGTCGGGTTGAAACCGGATAAAGAAGCAAATTACAGGACCGATCCAATAACAATGGCGTTTCCTTGACAATGGCGAGAGAGACGCCTCTCTCTTTCTGTGACAGAGAAAGGTGGCGGAGAGAGAGAGAGAGAGAGTGAGGATCCAGTTTCATATTCCATTTATCGTCTAATTGGCACCGCGGAATAGATAAATAACTTCGAGGAGCGTCGATGCGCGTATAATGCGAACGCGGAGCATAACGTGTCGCGCGCGCGTTATTTCGCGCTAATGTAAACCTTTTTCTATTCAACGCGAGCGAGAATCCGCCACACGTGCGCGCGGTTTAACGTCAATCCGTAATTGGTTCATAAAGGAACAAATGACGTTTCGTTTGGGATTCGTTTTGCGCGCGTTTTCACGATTTGCACATTCAACATCGCGCGTGCCGCGCACACAAAAGATAATTAAAAACACATTTTGTCTCGTTTGCGTTCGAAATTATTGGGAAATTGAAATTATTCCGCGAAATGATTTAAAACCGGCGTTCGTTCGAGAGCCTGCGTGTACGCAAAAAATATATATATATATGTTATATGTATATTACAGATCAGTATATTTAAATAACTGAAAATTTCGGTCCTTTTCTCTCCCTTTTATATGCGAGAACGAGCGCGATGCGCAAACCGGACGAGGCTAATCCGCGATTTCCCACGTCAATCTCGCGCGTTCGCTCGAGTTTTTATTTCCCCGCCCGCGGAATCCCGCGCGTATATATAATAAATGATCCAAACACAGAGAGAGCAGCGCGCGGGACCGCGCCCTATTTTACGATCTCTCATTTCATCCGGATGATGTGAAACCAACGGATGTCTCGCTACGTACGTACGTACATATTATTATGTTGAGAATGAAAATTACTCTCTTGCTCAAAAAGCTTGCGTGTGTAACGAGAAATAAACGACCAAAAAAAAAAAACAAAAAAAACAACCGAAGCTACGACAACGTTTTTAGTCGCTTTATACTAGGAGAGGAGTGAAGAAACGCGAAGACGAGACAAATGCTTGAAAAGCGCGATCTTCGCGCGTCCGGTAACAGAGAAAGAAAGAGAGAGAGACGCGTGTTGCGGCGCGGCTCTCGCAAGGGCCATTCACGGGGAACGTCAAGTGTCGCTTGTGGAAATTGGAACGTTCCGTCGAGAGTCGACGATTCGAAACGGCGGCGCGGAACGGATTGACCTCGATCGTGCGCGAGCGCGATTTTGCTGCGAGAGGAGCAGCGGAGCGTGCGTTGCCACTGAGCGAGCGAGCGACCGATCGACCGACCCCACGAACGATCCGTCGTCGTCGCTCTGCCTCCCCGCGCTCTCACCCTCCCGTCGTCACGCTCGTTTCCACGCGGCGGATGCACCGAGTTTCACCCGATCGAACTCCCGCGACGACGAATCCTTCAACGTCGTCGTCGTCGTCGTCGTGCGTTGTTGTCGCGTTGCGAATCGCTCTTTTTTTTTTTTTTTTTTTTTTTGTATTCAACGACGCTCTCTCGACGCGCGTAATCAATACGTCACCGCGATTTATCAATGTTTCCTGCTGATCAAAGTGAATTCACAACGTTGTTGTTCTCTCTGCGTGTATTGTATTTTATTTTCTCCGTCGAATGTAACGGAAATGCGAAGACTGTTTTAGGACTGAGTTTCTTTTAATTGCAAATTGACAGGAATATTGTATCTCGAATACAAATGAATGTAGAAACAAATATTAAAGCGACGAGAAGAGACTGCGGGTTCAGTCCGCGTCAACCGGGCACAGGGCGGAATTGTCTCATCGAAATTGATTAGTCAATTCTTGATAATCGAAATCACTCGCGAGAACGTGCTCGCGATGACGATTCGCGTTAGGTCGACGCACTGCGAAGCTCGCTCGGGTGAGGCGAAAGAGGAGGAGAGGACAGACAAGGGAGGAGGCTTAACAAATGTTACTTTTTTCTCGCGAGGAGAATACAAGTCTCGGTCTTTGTTTTTGCGCGTTTCTCCGCGAAGAATATCACAATTGTCTCTTATTTCCTTTTCTCTTCCCGGCGGCCGTCATTCACTCGCGATACGACGCGGTATCGAGCGGCCGAATCTCCGCGATTTCCCGCGAGGACGGGAGCTTATCAGCGGCAGCACACACCGTGCTTCTTATATATGTACACTTCATACACTCGAAAACGCGAAACGAATGGAATCGCACGAGAATCGGGAGGACAACAAAAAAGAAAGAGTCTCCGAAAACCGGAAGTAGCGACGCTCACAGCGCTGGCGACCCGGACCGATATTAAAGGACATTCCGGATGCGCCGCCACTTTAGCTTCATTTCGGCACCGCTTGACGTGCACATCCCGCTCGCGCTCGCGTCATATCGACCCCTCGACCCCGTCGTTCCTACCCACTGCTCCGAAATACGATTCGGGGAGCTCCGAGAGCCAGCGCGAGCGGCCAGCGAGTTTTTGTTAGTCAGCGCGATCCGAACAAAGGATCACACCCAGACAGAGCAGATTCGTCCGGGACGACGACGACGTCGTCCTTGCGATCGCAATTTCCCGAACTAGGCGTCACCAGTCGACCCGGACGAGGCGTCGTTGGAATCGACGGTCCGCCGCCATCTCGGTGAACCTTTTCTCTCTCTCTCTCTCTCTCATTCGCTCACTCTCTCCCTCTGTCTCTTCCTCCCGTTCTCTCACTCTCTCTTTCTCTCTCTCCTTCACTCCCGCGAGATGATCGTCCAGGACAAGTACCGTGATCTCTCGCGATTTCTCTCTTCTCGCACGACCGATTCCGCGAGCTCGCGACGCAACTGACCGCAAATCGGGATGACCACTTCTCGCCGGGAACAACCACTTCTCTCGCTCGCACGCGAATCCGCGACGATTATTCCGCGCGCCGCCAAACAGGACACTCACACCCGCGGAACGCCGCCGCGCGCTGTCACTGCACTCGTGTACGCGTGAGCGCGACGCGTGCATGCGGACGACTATACACGCGCACTCGCACTGCACCGCTCGCCGCTTCCTTCACTCACTCGCACGCTCGCCCCAACACACACATATATACATACATGAGCACTCACTTGCTCACACACTATTGCACGCACTATTCGGAAGACTCACACAAGCGACGTTAAGCGTTTGCGCGCGCGCGTGGTTTTACATCGCGGCTCGTGCTCGCTCCGAACCGCCTCGTGCACATTGTCGTCGTGTGTATATCCGGGCACTGACATTCACGCGCGTTCGCACGAAACTACACACACACACACATACGCGCGCGCACGACTCGCCGCAGCGTGCGCGAGAGAAGCACAACACGCTCACTCACGTGCACACTCTTCCTCGAGTTCGTTCTTCTTGCGCGTGTGCGCACACGTTGTTTGTGTGTGCGCGCCGTCGACTTCACGTGCAGCCGGGATCGAACCAAGACACACGTGCGCGCAAAACACCAACACCACGCACGCTGTACACGGCACAATGACGTTTGTATGTTTCGTTCCGTGCGCGTCTTCCCGGATGATGACGACGACGACGGCGACGGCGACGAGGAGAGAACCGGCTGGAACACACGCGATACGCCGCTGCTCCGTCGCGAGCGGACACACACTTCTCTCTCGCTTCGGCTGCCGCGTGCTGCCTGAAAAATCGGGGAAAATCGATCGTCGACCAGGCGCGGCGCCGACCGAAACGCTCTGGCAGCTGCTCCCGCTTTCTCTCTCGCTCTCTTTCTCTCTTCTCTGCGTCTCTCTTTTGCTCTCTTCTACTCTCCTTCCTCGTTTCGCTCTCTTTCCCTCCTCGTCGCTCCTGAAGTCTACGATAGTCGGGCTTCCTTTGTCGCACGGTCGCCGGCTGTCACGGTCCCCTCTTCTTCCCGTTTCTCTCCCGCTCCGCGTCTCTCTCTCTCCGGTCCGACCGGGATCTTCTCCTTCTCTCCTGGCTCTTTGAATCAGCTGTCCCCTCTTTCTCTTCATCTTGCGACTTCCCTACCTCTCCCTCTCTTTCTCTCTGGCTTTCTGTGTAATGAGCTTATAAACTGAGTCCTTCTGTCTATCGTAGAATCATTTTATATATACACGCACATAAAGAGAGTGAGACTCTCTTAGAGGAATTTATAGAACAAACTCTCGAGCGATGCTAATCGTCCATTGAATGTTACGGAATATTTCAGCGCTCGGAAAATTCACAAGCGCGGGTATTCATAATGAATGCGGGTATCAAGAATTCCGAGCGGCGTGAGAGAATACGAGGCTTCCCCTCTTTTCAAAAGGAAACAACTCCGGGCACTTACAATGAGCGCACTATCGTAGAAAGTCGACGATGGATGAGCGGGATCAATCTAATGACGATGACTCAAAACGCGATGAACGCGGTGTGTGAATCATTAGCGCGCGGTTTAGAGACGCATACATTTTAATGCGATATATTCTTCAGATGCGCGACGCAGATGAATTTTAATATTTCTCGAAAAAAACAACACTAATTAACTGTTCAAAATCGATTCTCGTTCCTGCACACGTTATAATAATCGTAATGCAGACACTATCGCGCACATAATTTTGCGGTAATTATAATACACGTAAGGTAAAATTACGCGCGCGATATTGTAATTGAATTTGCGCGTGTATACCTGCAATTGCAAAATTATCTTAATAAATACTTCATTTTTCAACCAAATCGCTCGTAATTCGATTTGAATTATACGACAACGACGTGTAATAATAATAATACAAGTATCGATAAAATATATTCTTGCCAAAGAGAGAATGCAAATCGTTTTTATGATTCGATATAAAATATTATTACGCGCGCGCGCACACACAAAGAGAGAGAGTGCGGATAATATATTTGCTCTCATATATCAACGCTAGATTTCTTTCCTCGCGGCAGCAGCTAAAGCCGACCGTTCACCGCGCTTTATCACGAACGATATGATACCGCGCGTTCTGTTTTACCGTATTTGGGTACAAGCGCTCTTTATCTGCCAGCTGCACGCACTCTCGAGAGATCGCACATTTATAGTTATTATCCCATTAAAAAAAAAAAAAAAAAAGAATTATAATTCTCGGAATTTTCTCTTTGTGTTCCACTTACCGCCTTCATCGGTCATCACCGTTACCGTCGAAGCCGGCCCGTGACCTTCCGGGTTGAACACTTGGAGAGACACGAGGTACTGGGTGAAGGTATCCAAGTTGTGAATACTATGATTCTGCGAACAAAGATGTGAAAAGAAATTATTTTTGGTTTTATTATTTTTTTTTTTTTTATGCTTCTTAAACCAACGCGACGTCATATTACTGGCGGAAATAAAAATGTCAATGCTACTCACGTCGACGGCAGGATCGCGAATATAAATGTTCTTCATTTCTTCATCCGCTTTCTCGCGTCGTCGATATCCTATGCGGTATCCAAGGAACTCGCCGTGTATGGTGTCGCGACTCGGCGGTTTCCATGCCAGATAAATAGACGTCGCCGAGATGTTATGAGCCGCCGTGATGGTCGGTTTTCCTTCCGGTACTGCAAAAAATAAAATAAAAAAACAATTGCGCGTCGCGTTAAATGTGTGACACATTCCTGAGTGGAAGAAAAGCGACGGTCTTAAAAAAAAAAAAAAAAAAAACAATTTGGAAAACATTCTCGGTACCGCACGCACATGTATTTTGTATATTTATTTTTAGATGTAATATTTTTACGTAAGTTAGTAAAAAAGTACTTAATTTCCTTGAGAAATTTCTCCGGGAAATTGCCGGTCTCTTTATCCAGCTCTTCGAGAGAAAAATTGTGTATAGATACACTATAGAGATCCATCAGTTTGCGCTGAGAAAAACGTGGTTCTAAAGAACAACGTGCGTTTCTGTGTGTGTGAGTGTGTATAAAACTTATGTATACTGTAAAAATAATATTTAAAACTGCCGTACAAAAAACGCGGGACGAGGTTCGAGAATCGATAGTTGTGATTGCAAATCAACGGGTAAATACCTTCGCGCGCGTTGGCCTATGCGCGAACGAGAGGAAAAACACAGAGAAAAATTAAAACGTAATATTTAACCGACAATCGCGCGAATATAAATTTGCAAACTGACGGAATCTCTCCTCCTGGAAATTTTCAAGTTTCTGTATGCGCGCGAACATAACACACGGTATAAAATTTCAGCGGATACGCACACACACACACACACACACACACACACACACACACACACACATCGGATGCGTATCGACGCCGCCGAGCGAATGTATATTTTTTCTCCCTCTCCCGCGTTTTTCCGCTCGCTCGATACATATTTTCGTCGAAATCACATACAATCTACGTTAACAATATTTCTTTATACATACGCGATCGTTTACCATCGCACACGCATCGTTTATTGATCCCTCGTGAGAGATTGTTTTCAAAGGTGTATTTTAATTCGCGTTAGCGCGCGCTATAAACCGCATCTAAATCCTCCGATGTATCGATAAATCGCACGACAAGTGATATTTTTGTGTATCGTCGTTAGAAGGGGGGAGGCAAAACAAAAAAAAACAAAAAAAAAATATATGGAGGCGACGAAACAATCGGATATACACGGAAAAATTCCCCGCGCGCGGAAAAAATTCAACGCATTTTAACGTCGCTCCGAGCAACAAAAAAATCAACTGCGCTCGCGCTGCTTTTTTTGCATCATTACGGAAAAACAAAATATTAATCGGCGAGACGAGAAAGTGTCTTCTTCCCTCCTTCTCTTTTCCCTTTTTGGATGCATGAAAAATACATCTCGTTACCGTTAGGAATTTTCGCCAGGAGAGATTAAACACCGTTTCCTTTACGTGTGACACATTTCACACATCCGAGGTGTACAAGCCGGGGCCATTCAATCTCCACGATGCTGCTTCCGCGACGGTAGGGAAGGATGGCCCTCCCCCGGTTAAAAATGGTCGCGTAATAATTTTAAAACCGTCGTAATTTGTTTGGTCGAGTTGCCTTATCGCGCGCAAAAGGGAGCCCGGACGCGCACGAGAGAGAGAGAGTTGAAGCTCGTTGTTATCCCGCGCTCGCCGAGCGACGGCCGTTCGAAATAATTAGCATCCGCGCGTCACTTCTAAAACACCGCGCGCTGTCGCGCGAACGCGATATCGCGTCGGCACGCCTCTGGCTCTGACTCCTCTCTCTCACTCTCTCGCAGTGAGAAATTGTCGCAGAAATAATACCGAGACATTTAATACCGCGGCGTTTCGCGCGCCGCACAGTTAACCCGGGACTGTCCCATCCGTCGTGGTAATGCCACTGGAAAACGTTAATTGTACAATCGCGCGCGCGCGTTAATTGCGCGAAGATGATCGTGGATATCGCGATGGAAAACGTCACGGTGAAAAAGTGACGATGGAGGAGTTTTCGCCCGCTCCGCTCTTCGCGTAGTCAAATAATTACTAATTATTCAATTAAATGACGTTGAAATTTATTCACGTCGGTCGACATTTCGTTCGAAAGAGAAATGTGAATAAATGACTTACGATTCGTAGAAAAATAATTCTGTGATAATAATAATTTAAAAAAAAAACAAAATCATTGGTTTTATATGACCGATTTTTCGTAATTGTTAGGACGTGCAAGAGACGTTGTATTAATTGGCGGGATACACAGAAAATAAAATTATGTAAATGTCGCGTGTGGAGCGTCGTGGATTTTATTAATCTCTCGTGTGTAGTGATAAGCCCTGGCGAGAATATCGGATATTAATGGAAATAAGTGAAAAAAAAAAACAAAACAAAAAAACAACGATAAGTCCTTTCAGATGGGAGTGTCTCTCTCCTCTCTCCGTCTCTTACTTTCGCCGAGCAATTTAGCACAGCGATATAAATGCGGGTTGCACTTTTTACCGGCGCTAAATCTGCGTTAACTTATTATTACGCCCGTCGGCGTGTTTATGACGATAGCGCCTCGGGTTTTATGCTTCCGTGATATATTATCGAAGTACCAATTTTGCCGTAAGCGCTGGAAACGCTTAATCGTGACAAACCGACCGCGTAAACGTCGCTATAATATTGTTCTCTCGAAAGCCGGGCGTGTATCGCGCTATGAAAGCGCGCGCTGTGTAACGACATAAGCGCATTATCTAGACGGTTTAGCATGTGGAATAAAATTAGCGTTTTAAAATTGCCAACCGGGACTCTCTCTTTCTCTCGGAGTCAATGATTCGTGTGTGCCGTCGTAATTGATTTCTAATTAATTTTTTTTTTTTTTATATAATACGATTTTTTTAATTTAATATATGGTCCCAATGTAATCAGGAAGGTATATTTGAAATATCCATTAGGAGCCAACCGCGAATGTAAATTCCTATCCAAGTGGTTGTTTAAATTTGCAGATATAAAGCAAATATTAAAACTTTCCAAGAATTTAAATAAGGCCTCCGAGAGAGAGAGAGAAAGAGAGAGAGAGAGAGAGAGAGAGAGAGTCACCGCAGATATCGGGGCGAAATAATAAACGAGGGAATTTTTATTACGCAAATTCAGCGCGGCCAGTTTTAAAATTTTAATATTTTGTATTCGCTCGCCACCCCCAGCGTTACATCGGAGTGTGTGTATTTAATCTTTTCACACTCTATCAAAATTTTGACACTTTGCCTAAACAAGCACCGAGAATGCGTTGTCATGCGCGTCAAAAATCAGCGACTGACGATTCGACGTCTCCGAGGGGAGGATAAGGGGAGAACGATTCGTCGTTTAACCAGAACGGGACAAAGTATTGTCGTTTACGTAATATCAAGAGCGGAAAATAAATTATTTCGGTCACTGTGCGCAATAGAGATTCCACGGGTGCCATCGCTACGTCGAAACGTGACTCGCGGAGAGGCGCCTTTATTGCATCCGCCGACGCCACTGCCGAGTCCCTCTTCTCCACTACTTTATCAACCCCGTCGGAATCGAAAATAGTTCACACAGCAGGCAGACGCTACCGGCTCTTTCCCGATTCTCGAGACGACTCTCGCGAATGAACTTACCCTGACAACAATCCCCGACCCCATCGGATGTTGCGGCGGCAACAATGCGAGTCGCTTTTCACTCCTTTCCCTCCTCTCTCATCCCCGTTCCTCTTTTCCTCTTCCGCTCGAACCCTCGTTCTTTCATTCGGATTTCACCCGAGGGGGGAGTGCCTGCGCGGCACTCAATTTATCCCGTGTGGAAATTAACCGTACCGAGTGCGTGATGCATATTTAACGGACGGACGGGGGGGAAAGGCAAATTCCTCGTCTGAACTAATCGACGATTAAGCCTCGGAGTCCTTCATTTATCGTTGTTATTACAAGCGCTCGTTAATCTGGCCAACTTACTCGATCCGTTGAATTAACAGCGTGGTCACTGAGTGTAATCTTCATGTGCAGACGCAATCGATATTTAGTCGTTCCTGATACAACACGTTCCTCGAATATAATACTTATATATTTTTGACAAGTTTTTCGCCACGTTAATTGAAAATTGCGTGAACTTCGGGATAATTAATTTCTAACCGTGACCGAAATCAGATTAGCAATTGGAGCATCGTGTTCTTGATTGCAGTCGCGGCAGATTATCGCACGATTCCTCCACGGAGATGTGCATTTTTCTTATGACATGAACAAAAGACGTACACATTTTATCTCGAAAGAAAGAGAGGGAGAAAGAGAAAAGAGAGAACGAGACAAGAGCCTGATGAACCGCGACCTTCCGACCGGGCTCTCGCAATTTTCGAACGTCCGACTTGTGCGAATGAACTTAGCCGGGACGACGCAGTGCCGACGGGTGTCCCGATGGCTAATTGGTAGCTTGGTCGGCGCTGTATATTTATGGCGAGCGGGAAGCGAACGAGGTCTGGAAATGGGCACGAGAGGACCTGGCGGCAGTGGTAGTAGTGGTGGTGGTGGTGGCGGTCGGTGCACGTATCGGAGGCGACCGCGCGCGCAGAGAGAGAGAGAGAGAGAAAGACCAAAGTGGTAGAGGAGAAGTTTCGTCGGTCCGTGCCCTATTGATCTGGAGAGGTAGTGCGCGGGAGGAGAGCGGCGCTTTCATTTGAACCATCGTGAATTCCCGTGCCGTTTTGCGCTACCCGTTCCCGCTATACCTCCGCGTCCGGCCTACCGCACCGATACCCGCGAATTAGAATCACGAATTAGAATCCGGTGGCATAAACCAATGCGCGACGGTGGGGGAGTCGGCGAGAGGTTCCGGGGTTGTGGCAGTGTGCCACCCGAGAGAGTTCGTCGTTCGTTCGTCGAAACGAGCCCTCTGCGTCCCCTCGCTCCGACGAACCGAACGTATTCCGTCGGTGGTCGTCCGCGCCGCGCCGCTTGCGAAACGCGCGCGCAACGTGACCTGTGTCTACGCGGTCCTGTCAATATTGACGCATTACTCGCCACTCGTACGATCGCCCCGATGTCGATGTGGGCATATCGACTGCCGCATTCCGTTCGTACGCCTGCAAACTGAAACGAATCGCGCCACCGCACCGATACCACCCCCTCCCCCAACCCCATCGTTGCTGGGCGGGTATCGTTTTTCGACGAGCGGCGACGGCGGCAGCGGCGTCGACAGCGAGCGCGCGCATTCTGTTAGAATCTAAACCGCGCGCACGTAATTAAAAATGGATAGTCGCTACGGGATTTAAGCTCGAAAAATAAAGCGCTAAAATGCGCCATCGGAGACCAGAAATTTATTCAAAAAATTATGAAAAAAAAAAAATAATAATAATAAAACAAATTTGGTACCAGTGTGCGAGATAAATAATTTTGTCTTTCTTTGATATTTGTCTGCGGAATCTCTTATTCAACTCTCCGACTACAAACGACTACCAACGTGGTTAATTAAAGAGCCACAATCTCCCTCGTACGGATTAAAAATAATTCCAAGTTCGCTGTTTCAGAGGATCAAGTGATAACAAGAAACGCAGCACTAGGACGTTTTTTACGTCATTCCTACCGTCTTACGTTTCAAACACATTGCAGAGAAACGCTCGTTTCTTTTTTTTCTGCATCGCGTCGAGTACATACGCGATTCTCTCTCTCTCGTCGAATGCACATCAGCGACTGCATTTCATCCACTTACACGCGGCCGGTTTCCAACTGGCAATAAGCGCGCGGCATCGCAACGAATGTATCGTTTTTCGATCGCCGCGCGCATCTCGTGAAAATGGCCTTTTTTTTAATACGCATAAAAGTTCCGTACTGTATCGAGTTACTTAAATACTGCGCGCGAAAAAAATGCACGTATGTCCCGGCGGGGGAGCCGAGGGAGAGAGGAGAAGAAAAAAGCTCAACGATATTATATTTCCCAATATATATATTCATCAGACGCGCGCGCGATAACTCGCCGATGACACTCGCGCGAGTGTCGAATCACCGCGAATCACCGTGAGAAACGCCCGCGTGTCGCGCGCGTGAGGTCATGTAAAATAAAATAAAACAAAACAAAACAAAAAAAATTACCTCCTGAAACGTTAATTCGAAACGCGCGAGTCGATCGAATTGCGCAGCGGCAAAAACGCGGCGGTTGACGGTGCGAAGCGCGTGTGATCGCGCGATAAAACGACATTACCGTCGAATTTTTTTCTCTGCGCTCGCCGCGGTGACGTTAGTGTTTGAATTATTGACACGGACATATTTCCGCGCGACACGAGAAAGAGAGAAAGAAGGTGAATCCAATCGGTTCGACTATGCGAACGCGTCTCGATAACCGAATAATTATTCCCCGTCCCGCGAGATGCAACGACGAACAGCTGTCGTCGTCGTCGGCGAGGCTGCGTGTGCGGTTAACAGCTTCGGTACACAGTACGCGCCTCCGCTCGCGAAATAAAACCGCGACGAGTTCCGCGCGCAAATCCTCTCCTCCCTTCTCGTGACATCGCGGCCCAATTTTTTCGACGCGGAACATCTCGCGGAAATGGGATCGGAGAATGCGGGAAATGAATCCGGTCGATCTTCTGCGAGGAATGTATGATATATAAATGCGATGCGGCTATCCGGCGAAGATGTATACGTACAGATACACACACGGATCAGGTAGAGCAAGAGTTAGGTGATTAGTAAATGTGCGTGTACACTCGATAGTGTAAATAATATTAATGGAGATAATTGTGACACGAAGATAAACACCGGAATGTTTTGTAACAGATTCAATTCGAAATATTCAACGCCCCCGAAAATTTAATTTTCAGAACTTAATTAACGGATTATTAATGCTATTTTATTTAATTTAGTTAATAATGTAGTCTGTTATACACACTCCCTGCTCTTTCTCTCTATGATATATTAATTAATAATGTAAATAAATTATTAATGCGCGTACATGTGCGCACGTAGCAAAATTCGAAGAACTCTCCTAACCGAAACATTTGGTTTAAGAATAAAAACGCTTTTTAATGATGCACACAGCGATAGTTTCTGTCAATCAACGTGCCGATCAATTGACGACAGTCAAAAATTAAAAAAAAAAAAAAAGAAAAAAAAGCAAGCGAAAACTTTCAACGTTTTTTTGTAATAGATATAGAATCACAAAGAAGCGCGTTGAATATCCCCATTAAATATGTAACATATGTCACACAATTTTCTACAGTCGATTCTGCAGTATATTTGACAGACGCTTGACGAGTGATCGATGCGAACCGAAGGGCGCGAGCATGTCAAAAAAAAATAAATAAAATAAAATAAAATAAAATAAAAAAACCACGCAATGGTTTCCTCGTCACGGATTTCGAAAAAATTTTACTTATTCATCCGTCTCATTCACTCGCACGATAAAAATGAACCCGGCGTTCCGGTTTTGCGACACGAGTTACATTCCATTATCCGTCTAATTCCCGCTGGGCCGCGAATCGGAACTCTCTCGCGACGCGCGTACGTGGTAATTGGGCCCTGCGATCAGGATGGCGCGCGCGCGCGCGAGCGGAAATCCAGGTCGAAAGGAACGAATTCTGCTGGAGAAACGAGAGAGAGAGAGAGAAATGATCCCTTGGTTTGCAAACTTCGTCGTCCGTGACACGTATGTATGACTGCACACACAGGAATTGCTAGTCGTACCTCGCAACGCCGAGAATTTGCCAGAGCTCGCCTTTAGCGCGCGCGCGCGAAGAAGACGCTCGACTTTTATTTCTCGCAACGTGACGCGAGAGAGAGAACGAGCGACGACGAGATGGGAAATGTCGTCGTCCGACGACGAGAGAGGAAGGGAAAAAGGCGCGGACGAGATGAAGAACGTCAGAGAGAAGAGAGGTCGGAACGAGGAGAGGGCAAATTAGGAGACAAAAGAAAGAGAATAGGCTCGACTCGAGTCCCGCACTCCCGGCTGTCGACTGCAATTAGCGCCTCTTTAGTTAGCCGCCCCCTGGACGGTCCTTCCCGTCTCTCCGGATGCCAACAACTGGCCGGCGCGCTCTCTTAGGTCTCTTTCTCTCTCTCTCTTTCTCGTCCCTTCTTTCCTTGGTGCCCTTCTTCCCGAAACTCGGACTTTCTCCTCTTTTTTCGACCGAGTCTCGTCACTTTCCTTCTCTCGCCTCCTCTCCCGCTCTCAAAACGCTCTTTGTGTTCCTCTCCCTGAACCGGCGGCACCTTAACGACCCGGAGAGTGTCAAGCATTTCATTTAGCGCGACGCTTCTCGGCGTTATCGCGGTCGACGAACTTCGTTTTGATAGCCCGCGGGAGGTGTAATTTGGACGATTGAATCGGCCCGAAACGCAGACGCGCGAGCGGGAGGATAGCCCGAGGCCGATATTGGCCCTCAACCGGGCAACTTTACCGTTACGACGCTCTCCGCGGGGAGAGGAGAGAGAAGGGGCGTTTCGTATTGGCGACAGCTTCATTTCGAAGGCGAACTCCGTGTAATAATAGCATAATCGCTTGTCTCCTCGATATTGTCCACGAAAACTCTCTGTTCCGAGCGAATTGGACGAGGAAGAAGGGAGAGAAGAGTCGAGGAGGAAGAGCGTTCATTCGCACCGCAGCCGAAACTCGCGCGCGCGTGTTTTATTTATTCATTAGGTAATTGACGCGATCACTCTCGATCGCGTCGCATTTTTCCGCCGCCAATTTCCCCGGGTTTTACAGTTAAAATCCATCAGGCGCCTAATAATTTTTGTAACACGTGCAATAAATTCGTCGCATCAAGCTTTCATACAACGAATTATCTTGTGCAAACATTTGGCGCAGCGCGCGTGTCTATTGACGAATATGCATCGCGGAAATTGCGGGCAATTGTTTTGTGGCGAGCAACGTAATAATAGATAATTAATTATTATACAACGCGTGTATACATTATAGATTTTACTTGTAAAATAAATAACGTGTGTTTGTGTGTACACGTGTAACGTTCGTGTACAACTGCGACGTTAATTTCGTTTCCTCTTTTCAATTCTAACAGGACACACGCGTCGATTGTCGATCTGAATATCGAATGAACGAAATAAATTGAATCGCGGATGGTTTTACTTACTTTCGCGAAGAGTCACCATGTAGTAAGACGCCTGGCTGGGCTTGCTGCGTCCCAGAGCGTTTATCGCCGCCACTCGGAAGCTGTACACCGTGAAAGGCCTCAGATTCTCGACGGTGTAGAACGTGTCGTTGGTCGGCGTGATGATTTCCTTCGTCGCGTTCCACGGCCCGTCCTCGTCGATGCTGAAAACGAAGAAGCGTTTTTTTTTTTATCAAAACATAAGTTTTGGGCAGATCTTTGAGTAAAATACGCGCGTTTATTGACGACCCCATCGCGTACGAGGTACTTTAAAGGCAGAGATCGTGCGTTTTCTCAATTAAAATACGCACCGTTTCGAATACAACGGTAAGTTGATTTTTTAGCGACGCTTTTCTCTTCCTTTTCTAACGTGACTTGTACGAGAAACGTCTGTTGAGAAGACGACACGGATTCGCCTCCAATATGACAGGCCGCGTGCCCGCCTTCCGTGGAAGTTACGTTAAAACTTCCTTAAACTGCGTTAGGAAAATATTTTGAGAGTTAACGTCGCGGCTGGAACGTTCTACATACATACGAGAAGAGAAACTTCCGCGAAAGATATTCAAATTTGTAATCTAACCGCGTTTGCAAACGCGCAATTACTTCGCGTAACCTATACCCATATTTCCGCGTGAGACACGCAAAATTTCGCCTGAGAAATTACGTAAGACACTGTAAAAAAACAAAAAAAAGAATTTTATTTAATAAAACAAATGAAATTTCTTCTTCGCGCAAGGAAACGCGAATGAAAAAAAACTTCTACGAACATAACGCAGTTTGGGCTATTTTTAAGATCACTTTCAGAATCCACCCCGCAAAAGGCGATGGTTGCTTCGAATTTTTCCTCCACGTCGCGTGAAAGAAACATGAGAAGTTAAACGATCGAGAGATCGAATTTCCTCTTTGCTATTTCGACGTTTTTCGCGTTACGCTTCGGGCGAATATTACGGGAGCGAACTCTTAAATGCAAAGTAGCTCATCATTTTGCTTGTAATTTACTTATCCTGTGACACAGTATTGTCTCGTAATGTATATGTAATTGAAGAATTAACTCATCTGTTCCACTTTTATATATAAAATGCGATTTAATTTCAGGTTTTAATATAATTAAAGGTTAAACGCCTGATTCTCCTTTTGTATTACTGAATCCAACTCACAAGAATCACACACTTCTCTGCCAAAAAAAATAATACATTTCTATTCTTAAATAATCCAATATTGTAAGTGCATAGACGTACACACATACACACACGTAGATGAACACGAGACAAGTCGATTTTCACTTATTTTCACGGGACGGAAACCAACGACGATCGTCTCACTTTTTCGCGTCTTTTGCGCAGGACAAACAAACGGCATTACAAGCGATAATCCTTTGCAATTAGCGACAAGCGCTTATTTTAGCACGTTAACGAGATCCCACGGGATCATCATTCGCGATCAGCGTGTCTCTCGATATTCACAATCGATTTCGTAGCTTCACGTCGGATATCGCGACGATGTTCGTCGCTAATTGTAAGATCCATTATATTATCTAATACGCGCGCGTGTCTCGGCAACGTTCGACGAGAACGTCTCGAGTGCCATTCGGAGCGTCGAGGAGCAGCGTCGAGAGGAATATCGAGAGATCATCGCGATGGATTGATTTGAAACAGCGATCTCGCTCGTGCATACACACACATACGAGTTTCAGTGGTAACGATCAACCATGTGTCAGCCGTAAGGCGAAGAGTTCTTCGAGTTTTCTCGCGGGACGATGTAACCGTCCCGACGCGTCGACGTCGAAGTATTCGAATGCATGTCGCGGTAAAAAGCAAATTCACGCGGCAATCGATTGGCACGAAAATGTGTACGTAACACTTGGATTACTTTACGAAATTCTCCGCGGCGGGAAAAATTTGTTCAGTGTATCTTAATTTTTCAAATATCCATCAACTTGAGCGAATATGCTTTTAGTTCAATTGAAATAAAAGTAAGTTACAATTGAAGAAAATCAACATTTCAACTCGATAAATCATTCATCTTCAATTAAAGCAAAAAATTTCATTTGAAGTTGAAAACCGTCATTTTCAACGGACTTCGTAGTTCTGTTTAATACAAGGAGAAAAATTTTTGCTGAAATAGCTGAAGAAGATTAGTTGACAGTATGTTCAGCAAAAAATTCGAAGCTAAGCTTATTAAATTTGTTGCTTTGTCAACGAAACTTTTGTTAGCGAAACAAAAATTTCAGTAAACTTAGCCGTTTTTCTTGGCTGGCTATATAATAGCAAAACTTATTTTTCCGTGCATTTACTTTGCTTCTCTTTATGTTTTAAATTCTCCTACGATATAAATATCCTTTTTTTCTCTCTGTATTACTTACACGTACATATGTGTGTGTGTGTGTGTGCGATATAATTATCCGTGAAATTGTCAAAACAGGATTCGCGCACTCCAAACGACGGTCAATTTGCGAAGTTACTCTCGATGTATCCCGGTGAAACATGAAATTACTACTGTGCTGCTCCTACGCGAAATGTGTGCCGAGCGGTGTAATTTTCGGAGACTAATTAGCGGTCGAAGACGCGGCTTGGAGAGGAACTGGGCGAACGGGAGTGGGAAAGGGGAGGGATTTTATCGTCTTCGAATTGCATATCTGCATTTTGCAGTAATTAATATAGATTATTAATCGTTGCGCGATCTGTTACAGGAAAGTTTCCGCGCAGCTGCGGTTCGAATAATTGCTACAGTTTGCATTCGCGCGCGTCGGGTCGATTCGTTCAGCCGGTGTGTATTATGCGTACACATTCGCGTAATACACACACACACACAAACACACACAAACAAGACACAGATGTAATGTATTTGTCACGTGCAGCGAATTGCGGTTATCTCGTAATGCTTTTCCAAGTATTTTATTTGCTTCTTTATTTTTCATCAGCATAAATCTTCCAACGCGGCGATTAAGTATATTTATTTGTGGTTTATCCGCGAAATGTGCGTGCGTCTCTCTTGCACGTACACCGTACGCAGTAATTTTTAATCAATCAATGGAATTAGAAACTGTAGTTCTCTCCTCTCGGAAAAAAAATGAAACAAACGTTGCGCAATTGCGTTCTTTCTGTGAACTTTGCGTTTTGAAGCTTTTAAAATTGTTATATGTCCGCGACGAAGAAAGACACGTTCGACATTTTAAATAGTGACGGAAATCGTGACATTTTGACGTATTTTAAAATGGAAAATGTATAATGTAAGCCGACGCTGCGAATTATAAATGCAAAGAATGAAGAATAACGTTACAACACATCACGCGCACGTACACGTTCTCATCATGCGCGCTCGCGTGATCGCACATATGTTATGTGTGTGTGTGCGATATCGGTAGGTACGTTCACCTCCTGCCGGCGTTACGCTATGTTCAACATCCCTCTCTATAGGATACCAACCAATTTACCGCCGACAAACCCCTATCGCCAATTTGCCACTGCGAGATAAGGGAATGATCCAGCAATTAAATACAAAAATGACCTGTCGCAATCACGCTTTTTATTTGCGCTATTTTTACGCCCCGGACAGAGCGTCGCGGGGAGGACGAGGCGGAAACGGCAATCGACGACTTGTATCCAATTAGCGTGTCCGTGTCATTGGCGCTCTGCGGCAAATTCGTTTGAATTTTCGATACGGTACATACATTTTACACGTAAAAGCGCGCGGTCTGCAGGCGCGCTGTGGTTTTTTCTTCTTTGCGCGCGAGTTAATAGGCACTGATCCGACGAAATACGCGCGCGTGGTGTATTTAACGAATTCCGAGAGACTTTCTCGCGTCATTCGTCTTCGCACACGTCTTTCGCGCCCCTCCTCGTGTTTCATCAATTCTCTCTCAAAAGGCGCGCGCAAAAGAAGGAGCGCTTTTTTTTCCTATTTCATCCTCGGAAAAGCCGCGCACTTAAAGTAAATACCGCGCGGTAAACTTAATTCGGTCCCTTCTCTTTCTCTCTCTCTCTCGCGGATAGACGAATGTATGCGGCAGATGAAATTTTTATTTCGCCGAGAGAAACAACTTTCTTATTAGGAGCTCGTCGGAGTAATTGATTGTTTCAGTTCTTCCACCTTGATTTTTCTGTATCGCGCGCGCGGGTACAAAAAAAAAGAGAAAGAAAGAAAGAAAGAAAGAAACGCGCGCGCAAGCTACTACTTTCTTCGAAACGAATTTCAAGAAACTCGCGAGGCAATTAATTATTCGCTCGCCTCGCGAATGAAAAACAATTCCGCGACGCCGATTTTCTTTTGACTTTTTCGCGATCAAGCAAGTATATACACACACTTTGCGCGATACGCAAATGAAGATAGACTTCGCGAGAGAGCAAGGCGAGTCCCCAACGCGTCTCCAACTTTTCAATTTCGAAACTTCTCCCGGCTTCGTCTTCCAGCAAGATATAAATTATTGCTGAAGCGAACACGCGAATCCGTAAATACATATGAATTATCGACGACACCGTGGATGGAATATCACACTTCTCGCGGATTATTAATTTTTTTTTTTTTTTAAACGTCTGTCACATTTTCGCGTGAATTATTTATTTATGACAGAAATACACGTGCGATCTGATTACGTTTGACTTTTGTTCAACTTTGAACTGCTACTCGAAAGCTGTACGTGACACACACACACACTTGCATTATGAAACAAAACCGGTGAGTATTAAATACTTATGTCTGTTTTAAAAATAGCGCCGAAATCGGAACGCGTTCTACAACAAAGATTTTTCCGATTGTTATTTTCACGCGTCGCCTCATGCACATCCCCCGACGGCGTATATTAATATCAAAAAGATGCGTTACAATAACACAGGACAGGATGGGAGTCCATTGTCGAACGGATATAAAAGAGGAGGAGGAGGCGGTGGAGGAGGAGGTGGATCGCGGGATGGAACAATGAAAAACTTTAGTTTTGGGAAACCTAAATTCATCTCCGACACGAGAAGAAAGAGCCTATCAAAACTTTCGGCCCGGGTCTTTCATAATTCCCGGTCTATTGTGTGCGTGCCAGTACAATCCCGATAAATCCCCGACGTTTTTCCCCGAATTCCCGATCGCAAACCGAGTCTCTGTGTGTGTGTGTGCACGCGCGCGCGCGTGCACATTTTCGCATAGATTACGCGCGTTGATGCATTTTTCGGAATCTGTGCCGACCGGGATCGACGGCGAATAACAAATTTTTGGCAAATTCTCTCGAATTGATTAGGTTACACTCAGCAGAGAGAAGAGATTCGGTTCACGTTCGGCAAATATTTAAGTTCGGGATTGCAAAAACAAAAAAAACAAAAAAAAAAAAAAAACAAACAAGAAAAAAGAAAATACATCGTCGTCCCTGCTCTCTCGGGTGACTCTCGCGCGTCTTTTCCTCCGCGCGCAATTTTTTTTCCGCGGAGAAACAAAAGGTGGTGCGCGCGTTTTTTCGAGAAATTACTGTTTATTATCTTTTTGAGATTTATTGCATTGCCGGTCGCGCCGGATGAGTTGGGAACTTTGATAACAAAAGTTGATAATAAAGTTGCGGAAAAGTTCGGTGTATAAACAAAAGGAGAAGAAAAAAAACCGCGCGCGCGCGAGAGAGAAACGACGAACTTTCTCGCGAGAGAAGCAACGCCCCGGAAAAATGGAGAAGCGTCTTACTTGCGCGCGCGCGCTTATATTACTCCGAGTATATAATAATAATTGATCTCTCGCATTCGACGTAATACGCTGAAAAAAGAATTGATATATTGTCCCGATAAATCAATCCCCCTCTCCCTCCCCCCGATACATAATACACGGTTTCTCCACCTGTCCGTCTGTCCGGAGATTGCCGGAAACGTTCTTCCGTGATCCACCTGTCGGCGGAGAATATAGGGGGAACCGTAGCGCACTATTGAGGGGACGGAATGCCCCCTCCCGCGCTATTGTGTCGTACGTCACGTACTTTATAGATCTCGGATTGCACGACGCGTCCTTTCTATGTCTCTCTCTCTCTCTTCCTTGCTCCGTCCTCGCTCCGTCGTAATAAAGCATATTTCACCGATGGACAAAAACGTAAGACGAATGACACGCTCCAATTACAACACGATCGCCGAAAGGATTGCGTGAAAATCTGCGACATCACTTTTTTCTCGCGACGCGAGAATAAAAAGCGCGCGACCATTAATTGAAGTCGAAGCACGGGATATAATACACGCGGGATAATATCGATTCCTTCGCACAAATGCCGCCCGCGCGCGATATTCTGCTAGATTTGACAACCAAATTATATTACGTGCTACGTTGCACGCGAATACCGTTCGATACGTTGCCAATTATAGCTACATTAGAGCAGCGGCAGCAGCAGCTTCTCGACGTTGTTCCGGGACCGCTTCGCGCGCACGTATCTCCCCCATCAACCGCAAACCACTTCTCGTATATCCGAGCAACAACAAGAGGTTTTAAAATACACGCGAAACAGAGGCTTTAGATTAAAAGCGCGCGTGGCTGTCGAAAACTGTTGAACAAAACAATTGCGCGATTTTTATTTTCTCCGCGAAAAAACGTCGGCAATTAAGCTCTCTCTTGTAACGGCGCGATGCCGAAAGAAGAGAGAAAAATTACAATTACGCAAAAACACACTTTTGCGACGGATACCGCCGATTTGCAGACGGACGAGAGACCGGCTGCTTCTCGTGAGAAAGAGAGAGAGAGAAAAGCAGCGCGGCATGTTCCCGCGGCAATTTTTTAAAAAACGGCGGTATCTCCGGGAAATAACGACTCGCTTTAATGACGCAATATCTTCGCGTCACGTCGCTTTTTTCTATCCGTCCTTCCCTTCTATCTGATTTGCGTTCGCGCGCGAGAGATTTGAAAAAGCGCACCGAATGCGACGCGATGTGTGTGTATGTGTGTTTGATACGGCCGCAAAAGCGCCTCTCTCGCGAATAACACAAATAAAACGTTAACAAATCGGATTTTCATTCCTCGCCAATTGTCGCAATTTTCGAATTTCGGGCACAGAAACTCCATTCGTCGACGCCAACAGCTCGAGCGACGCGTAATTTATCGCCGCCGCAGCGTCCGTTGACGATCGGCTGGGATGAAATCGGGAGGAAAAAGGGACGTATGGGAGAGAGTGTGGAGAGATCGGCCTGGTTTTCTTCGCTTACGTGTGTATATATTTCCGCGCGTATGCATGCGCGCATAAACGCAAAGCGCGTACACATGCACCACCGCGTTACAACGCGGTATGCGTGCGCACGCTTCCAGGAAGATGCGCGCGGAATAAATTGCATAAAACGCGTCGAGCTGAAACCGTGCATTCTTGTGATGAATAATTCCGGACTAATTCGGCGCGCGCCTCAATTAAATGCCACTTTCAACATCGACGAGAGAGAGAGAGAGAGAGAGGAAAAAAGGAGAGAGAAAGAGAGAGGAAGAGTATCGTATGGTACTCTCCGCGCGCCGACGTGATGCGAGATTACGTAATTATTTAACGTCGTGAAAGTATAAAGCGAACGGAACGCCGGTGTTGTGTGTGTGCGTGTGCGTGTTTATGTGCACTTCACGTTTGCCGGAATTAAACGGCGGACTTGTTGCGTGAAAAAAAATTCGGCGCGACGACTGTTTATTTTACCGGGTGCTATTTACTTTTTTTTACGAGTTTCTTTTATGCGCGCAGTTAAACGTTCGTCGTCGCGCGACGCGACTGCGAAAATGGTAACATCTCTTCCTCTTCCCGGCAATGTACGGATTCACCAACCCGGGACACCTTCGCGGCTACTTGAGTGGTCACATTCACAAGTCCTACCCCTGCGGACGAGGGAGAGAGGTGGGAACGCGCACAATGGTTTTATTGTTACCCGGCTAATCGCACAAAACTCGAACAATACACGAATACGACTCTGTCCGCGGTAATCGCGACAGTTAACAACGGAGATTTGCGAGGTATCGCGGTGTATACACACCGCGGCCGCCCGATGTAGGTTGTGATTCCGTTTGCGACGTTGTTTGTGCTTACACGGAATGGCAAATTTACGCGAATTATCGGTGCGGGCCGCGTGTAACTGCGCCACCGAAATGTCAATAATAATCTCGCGTACATGTTAGTCGCGCGCTTTTACGTCGGTCGAAATGTCGTTGCCGCCGTTGAAAAATCCGGAGCGGGAGGATCTTTTCAGCGGGCCGAAGCTTTTATCGAAATTCATGCGTCGTATAACGCTCGCAAACACGACGATTTCTCGTCGCGCGGAAGGAGAGCGAATCAAGAACTAGAGAACGAGACACTTAACACGCGCATTAACCTTGTGTTTAATATCGCGCACGCTAAGTTTAACATTTTATTTATTCAGGTCATTCCCCATCGTGTTACGCGAGAACGAACGCGGATTTATTTACGGCTTTGTGCCGCAACGTCTCTCGTAGTGCGAAGTCCGCGCGTTGTCGACGCGCGGGGCTTCCTGCGTTTTATCGGCAACCGAACACGTCAAGCGAAGTCCCGTCGAAAATGACACGAGCGCGACGCCGATCAGGCTCAGATTAAAAATAATGTAAGCCGCGCGTATATACGAGCGGATACGACGCGTCGCATAAATCAACGCGCGTTGCTCTATAGAACATAATACACGTGACGTGTGTGTGTGTGCGCGCGCGTATATACGTACATATTTTATTTTTGCAAACTCACCTTCGATTATGCACTTATCGATCTCGGTCGGTCGGTCGGTCGGTCGGTCGGTCGGTCGGTTGGCCGATCTCGTTTGACGACGAGATTATTGCCACCACGCGCTGTACGCGTTTCGATGAACGGCGAGAGAACGGCGCGGCGCGGTCGACGAGAGAGAGAGAGAGAGCCGCGGGCGGATAAAATCGCGCCGACGTGATTGACGTATTTTATGGATAATAAATTTCACCATTTGCGACGTATTAACTAGACGTGAACTCTTGTAAGCTGCTGGGGGGAGGAATTTATTTGCCTTCGGCGATAAATCATTTCGGATCCAATACGTGAGCGCGTGTATACGCGCGCGTATAAACGCGCGCTCCGTTTCGGTAACATAGAGAGGAAGAGAGAGCCCATCGCGAATAAGGAAACTCCGCGCAGTAAAATATTTCACTACGGTTGTTTCGTTTGGAAACGTGACAAATCAAGCGTTGAGCAACGGTGCAATAAAACACGGAATCGAAAGCTTCAAGCGGGCAAACAGAAAAACAAAACCAAACAAAACAAAACAAAAAAAACACAGAGATGGGGGAAAAGTGACGGATTTACGGATTCACAAATTTCTTGCAACAGATCGGCAACGAGCCGCTAACAGCTGTGCGTTCGACAGAGAATCGATCCCAGCTTTTAGTCCGCGGAGAGAAAATTTTTCAGACTTTAGGAGTGAATTTTCCATGGAAAACTGTGTGTGTGTGCGCGCGCTGTACGCGCGAATCTCTTCTTTCATGAATGGCTGGGGAGAGGAAGAGGGTGGAAAAACGAGAAAGGAAAGGGGAATGATTCAAAGTTTTACGGGCGGGTTCGTCTTCTACGAAGTGGCTCGTTCGCTTCGCGTGTGTCACGAGCGCAAAAGTGCATCCATAACGCGCGGAACAACGACGCGGGGCGTGCGAAAAGAGATGAGAAAAGCGAAGGGATCTCGAGAGTTTTCCAACGACGCGCCATCGATTTCGCGTGTCTTCTCCCCCAACGTCGCCGTTCTTCTCGCGCGCGTTTCCTTGCAATAGATTATTTTTCGTTTCCGCGCGCGCAAGCGAGAACCACTCGCGTAAACAAACATTTTCCTTCGTACGCGGCGAGAATAAACGCCGCGCACGATAATACGAAATGTTTTTGGTTAAAAGGCAGTCGAAACGCGCGCGCGCGCGCGCGCAAGCTTGAGATGATTGAAATCGGCGTCCGACGTTTGTGCGCCCGGGCGTTTGTTTTTCCGCGAGCTTTTGTATTGCGGGAAAAACGGGGTTCGCGTTCGTTCGGGGGTGCGATCGACAATAGCGCGACGTAGAGATGCGCGCGTTCTCGATCGTTTTCCGGGGGAATGGGGGGTCGTTCCGCTACAGTGCCCCGGCGCGATGTTATCGCGCCTTAAATAGTTTCGCCGTTCCCGGCGCGCTCGAGCGCGCTCCAAGCCAACATTTCGTGCACATTTTTCTTTCCGGTTCGTAATCTCACTCCACGATTATACGCGTAACTACTTCGACCATAGATTGTTCTGATCCCGCGTAAGTAAAAATGTTTTCGAAGTCGTGACACCGTGTTTTTCTTCAATTTGCTAAGTATCTCTCGTCGACTGATCTCCACGCGCGGAAGGACGGGGGAAGCGTTTTCTTCCCCGGTTACTTTCCGATTAACTCGCCGGGAAAGAGAGGAGAGAGGAGGGAAATTGGAGATACACCTGTTAACGTTATTTTCTCACTGTGTTCTCGAGAGCACACTCGTAGGTGCTTAATTTCCAAAAGTTGAGAATTTAATTCCGGCGGGCCAGTTTCTTTTTCCGACGTCTCCTCTCTTTCGCGAAGAAAAAACACACGAGCGAGAAAAGTCAAATTAACCGAATGCGCGCGCGAGAGTCACTCAACTTCCCCGAAGCGAAAACGTGTATTAGACGACTGTACAAAGTTGTCGCAGCGAGCTTTTAATTGCGAGTTGTTCATCGCCCTAAACTGCCGCCGTCGTCGTCGTCGTCCTCCCCTCCCGACGTTTGCAGACGCGCAGATTGTAGTTTCAGCTCTCTCGGCGGGAGCCCGTGATTCTGCATTAAGCAGTCATTTGCGAAAGAAGAAAGGAACTCGAGAGAAATCCGACGAACGAGAACGCGCTCCCCTTCCTCCCCAACTTGATGAACCGGTCTCTTTCGCGCGATTATTACCGTAACTTCTTCTTTCTCTTTCCTCCTCGCCGGCGCAACGACGCGACGCGGCGCTTGTCGATGGCTGGCGTGTCGCGTCGGAATCTCTCGCCGAGTTCAGGCGCTTGGCGATTACGCGCGGCTCGTTACACCGGGAGCTCGCTGCTGCTGGTGTGCGGAGGCGTAGCGCGCGCGTTATCCGCGCGTCGGTTGTTGCATCGTTCTTGCTCGTCGGAAGCGCACACAATACCGTCGTATCAAATCTGGCCTAGGCGGCCGTCCAGGCGTTCGTAACCCGGAGTTCAAACATATACACGCGACGACGCGGAGATTTCTCTCTCTCTCTCATACACACACACACACACACACACACACTCACTCGCAACTGACTGTGCGTTGGCGCTATCAGAACCTCTGTTTCGCAACTGCTCTAATAACGTATGGCCAAGAGGGAAACCAGGCCGTCTCTGTTCCCTTGCCCCGCCGCCGCTGCTACTGCTGCTGCCCGCATTGCTTCTCTCGTCGTGTGCGAGAGATTGCACGTTCGTACTTGCGCACATATTAGCTGTGTCCACGACACGCACACACGCACACACACACACGTGTATTTCGACATAATTTATATGCTCAAACGTCGCGCGACGCGTTATCCCGCAAATTTGACGGACCGCCGTTTCTATCGCACTCTTTTTCGCGATAACGGTGTTTATTAGATTAGCCGGGTGCGAGTGCAAGGGATTTTTTTTTTCCCCGAGATTTTTAAACGAAACAGAGGGCCAGGGAAACTCTCGAGCGGTTGAAATACGATTTTTCTATTAGCTCGACGATGCGTTTTTACTTATTTTATCCGCAATATATTTTTATCGTCTCGTCAGACTTGACAAGATAACGCAAGAATAAAATAATAATATAATACCTATTTAGCGCAATAATTAAAATAGTAAAAGTAGAATTTTAATAGTGAATTTCATCTCTTTTATATACCACTCGAAATCGTAATCAATGAAATGGCGACGATATACGGGCGTCGTCACGCGTTGCCGCTCCCTTTGTCTGACTCTAGCGTTGGTCTTTTCCCTTACGCCGTTCACGCTCAAAAACGCAGATATATCCCTTGTGTTTTTCACGCGCCATTCCATCGAAACGCGTCCGATTTGATATCGAATGCTCTCTCTCTGTGACCTGTCACGAGGAGCGCTCTCAAAGATGTATTAAGAGTACTTCAATGGCGTTAAACTTCTTTTCGAGAGAGGGGTTGAGATGATCCGCGACACGGTCAAAGCCACTCCGTCACGCTCTCATCGTGAGATATTCGAGGAGGAAATTGCCTCGCGACGGACGACAGGATTGAGATTCCGAAATCGTTCCCCCTATCCCGATCTCAACTTAAATTGCCGAGAGAGAGAGAAAGAGAGAGAGAAAAAGAGAGAGAAGCAAATTTATTAAAACAAATTTGCGCGGATCTGTAGAAAATTAATGTTTGTGCAACGATCAAATGCCTATTCTCCGGCTGATTGTTATCTCCGATAAACGCGCGCCACTCCGCGAACGTTTTCTCGTTTAAACGCCGTTGAAAATTTTCGAGAAACCGAACAATTCGTTACGTATCCGCAGCCATTTGTCTTCCCTCCCATTCGCGTGACTCGCGCGCTGACTCGACGACTTTCCCGCGCGCGTCACCTAGTTATTATTCAAGTCTCGCGGTTTATTACGCGTGTCACTGTATAACGGAGAGAAGAGAGAAGTTGGTTGGTGTATATACCGTTCGTTGCAACGGCTGAATAAATTGAAACAAGCCGGTTGCGAGCACAAAACTCTCTTCCCCGTGCGAGAGAGAGAGAGAGAATGAGAGATCATTTAGACGCGAGATCGGCGTGCCGATCTTCGTTCGCGTTAAAAACAGAGAGTGTGCCGCCGCGCGCGTGGACGGGAATCGACGGTTCGACGTTAAAAGCGAAGACCGATTCTCAATTTCCAACGGCAGATGTGATATTCTAGTAAACGAGAGTTGGGATCACAGAGATCCGCGCCACAAAAGAGAGAGAGAAAGAGAGATTCTCCGCTGTGGTAGCGGCGGCGACCGCGGTCCCAACCCCCGCGTGTCGGAGCGCAATGGGGATGGAGAGAAAGGAAAAGCAAAAGCCGAGAGGACAGTTGAGGGCAGAAGGGAGAAGGAGGGGGAGGACAGGGAAAACGAATAAAAGTTTTTCGATCCCGAAAACTTTTTATGGCCGACACTTCTACTGTATTTTTTGTCGTGGCAGTAAACGAAGCTCGATTCTTAATAACGCCGGGGGATGTTCTATGATATTGTTATAGCGCCAAAAATATCATGGCGTCGAAAAGGTTTCGGACGAATGAAAAACCTCGCTCGGACGCGCACGTATCTCTCTCGCTCGCTTTCTCTCTCTCTTTTCCTCTCTTTTCGAACGTTATTGCCTCGCACTATCGTATCACACAATCGTAAATGCGCTAACACCCGCTCCCATTGTCGGTCCGTTTTCCCCATTGTTTTCCATTAAATTATAACTGCTCTGGATTACGCTCCCTCACCTCTTGCCGCGCGCGCGCGCGGATGGAAATTATATTTACGTCCGGAACGCGATGGAATAAATTAACTCTTAAACAGAGCGATATCGCCGATGCGCTAATTGAATCCCTTTCTTCTTAACCACGATCGAAACAACACGTCGAGAGATTTTTCAACGGATCTTCACACAGAAAGAGTGAGAGAGAAAGAATTTAACGTTGTATACGAGAAAAGAGAGATGTGAAAATATTTTGCTGTTTCGGATTTTTATTAATACGCGCAAAATTGTGTATCGCGCGCGAGTTCGAACTGCGCGACGCGCGAATATTGGAACAATATCGCCCGGTGGTGGTTTTTCCAAAGCACGGATAACCCGGAATTTCGTCGCAAGCGGTGACCACGTTTCCATACGGCGCGGCGGGCCAATACGCGCGGCGTAGAAACACAACGCGCAAAATGCGTGTCACGTGCGCTGCGTCATTTTGACACCTACCCGGTTCGAATGAAAATCATTATCGACGTTTATCGACGAGGCGCAGAGAGGAGGAAAGAGAGAGAGAGATGCAAATTGGGTTAACGAAAAGTAAACGTCATGCGCCGCGCGCCACGCCGCAATACTCGCCGTTATTAAAACTTGTCACTGCGATCGTGACGCAGAAAAAAAAAAATTAAATTTTTTTACATACATGCATTTTTGTCCGTCGACACTTTTTGATTCGAGATATATCACTCCAAGTCCGACATGGAGTTAAATGCATGCAGCGAATGCCGAGAGAGAGATAGAGAGAGGGACATTTCGAAAAGCACAGGTTTTAAAACAATTTGCAGCAGTCCGCTCATTTTTATACGTGTAATAATAATAATAATAATTTATAATGATAAAGAAATAAAATTTTATATTTGGAGATCGAATAAAAAAGTATATGCGGGAATACTTGAAAAACTGAGAGAAATAACGCGCTGTGTACTGTGTAAGAACGAATTAATACACGAATTTCTCGATAAAAGTGTAAAGAGAAATTGAAGAAGATTAATTTTTCCTGTTTGTTTTTTTATATTTCAAAAATATCGCAAAACTATTATGAGTTAAGTACAGTGTGTGACGAAATGTCGATAATAATCGACGTAGCGTTAAACAGTTAACGACTTTCTCTCCTTTCACGTATTGGAATTACGTTCGAGTTATTGGGTAGAAGATTTTATCGATGAGAATTAATGCGCGAATTATCGTCGCGATTTCAACGTGTGTGTGTGTGTGCGAGGGAAAAGAACGTCGATTGTCGCGGAATTGGCTAAATTCGCGCTCGAGGAAAAAAAAACAAAGAGAAAAAGCGCGTTTGGCATATCCCCGCGTAATTAATCCGCCGCGAAGAAAAAACACAATACAATTGTCTTGCGACATATGATTCGTTTCGAGCAACATTAAACGCGACGACGAAATTGAACATTATTCAGAAACGAAGGATGGACTTTATTTTTATTTCTATTAACGCGCGCGGAGAGGTAAGAGGGGGAAAAAATTATTGCGCATTGAAATCACACAATAATTAATTCAATCGATTAAATGCGATAATGAAAAATTCGTGAAGTTAATTACGCGATGCGTGCAGCAAATTTTTGTTCGACAAAAATCAGATGCAGTCTTTTCCATGACAATTTCAATTCCGGAATCGAATGCGCGCGATGATAAATGACGCTCGACGCGCTCGCGACCAGGAAAAGAAAATTTGCAAATTCGCACGTTCGCCGTGTCGTGATTTCGTGTTTCATGAACGATTCAGTAGCACGGTGAAATATCGACCGAAGACTATTTCGATGCATTTCCCACGTCCGGCGCGCATCGACGGCGGCGGCGGCAACGGCGGTCCATAAGTCACCGTGGAACTAAATCGCGCCGGATGTCATCATTTATGTAAATAGGTTAGCCACGGGTTGTTAGATCCATAATACTCTTCGAGTGAAATCTCCATATGAATATTGCACATTAATGCGCACCTATACCGAGGGGCCTGTTCATATGTTAATATCTTTACCGCGCTTATATAGCAGACACACACGGAAAGAGGAGGAGAGGGGCAGATGGCGTGCAAATTAACGTTTTGAAACGCGCGAAAACTCTTCTCCATTTATCGTCGCCGGCCGAGCGAGAACGATATTTCCGGCATTCGGCCGGTTCGGAATTGTCCGTAATTAGCATTTGCCCGTCGATATTGCCGGAGGCAAACTCGAAGAGAAGGCACCACTTTCGCGTCCTGTTCGACGTGATTCCGCCAAAATTGATTTACGACAATGCCTCTCGTCGACCGCGCGCAACTCGCGAGAAGCGCGGACCAATTCGCGTCCGGACTTCGAGAGTCCGTAATTGAATCCCCACCACCGAGGTTACTCTTCTCGTACGACCGTCATTCGTTCCTCTTTTCCACCGTGTCTCTGAGTTTTCGAGCGACGCTCGTCTGGCGGTTGATTAATTAACGCGCTTTAACGAACGATAATAAAATGTCGTTTAATTCGAGAAACGATAAATTTTTTTTTGTCGGTGAGAGATTTATGGATTTTGTTCGGAAAACTCGGAACGCGAAAGAAAGAGGGAGAAGAGTAACGAGTAATAAACCGCGAACGCGATGCCGCGTAAATACAACATAAGTCAATTAAATTTGTACTTATGCATATATATGTGTGTATGTACATATACGCGCGCGGAAATGCTGCAGAAAGTAAATTACACCCGAAAAGCATTAATATACTCTGTAATTTAGTTCCGTGTAACGAGTCGTTAATTAATCACAACTTCAGCGTGATCCATAATATTCTCATTATTCTAGACGACGGAATCTCAAGTTGGGAATTTTAAATACTTCCCTTTTCCATCCCTCGCCTCCCCCCCTCTCCCGCCCCCGTCCCCTATCTGCTGCGCGAACGAGCCGCGTGTATACTCAGTCAAATTGAAACTCATTTCATTAAAGAGAAGACCATTTCAGATGCGAAATCGTTAGGAATTTCCTTGGCGGAGTTTCATACCCCCGAGCTCTTCCCATTCCTTTCCCTCCCCTCGACTCCGTAGAAAGCCTAAGAGAGAAGAGAGAGGGAGGGTTAATTAAAGCGGATGTGGAAACGCGCCGTTTTAGAGTAACCCAAATCGCCCGTTACATTAACACTTATGTACTCAGACAATTGATTTTAATTGTTCGCTCGTGTCGTTAGATCCAACTGCACAGCTCAATCGCAAATCGCGGAAAAATGACGCCGTGAAATTTTGTACATATTAAATAAATCGCATCTATCTCTTTGCGAAAATCTTACATCCATCTCGAAATGTACGCGTGAAAAATATGTCTATCTTTTTTATTTGTTTAATTTTTTGCGCACATTTTCAGTACAACGCGTTGTTTTTATTTATTAAACTCGAACAATAACACAATTGTAATTCCGGCGCTCTCCTATCGCACGAACGGATCCTTCGAGACTATCGGGGACACGTTGCGCCGGTAATTTTTCCTTTTTGGTCGTTAAGATATTACGTGTGGAGAAATTGCGCCTCTCTCTCTCTCGGCACTCGATAGACCAGTAAAAGCCGGTAAGTGTATTTGCAAAGCGAGAGAGAGAGAGAGGAGAGGTTATACGACTCAACTCTCGCAATAAAGGGTAGTTCGATCTTGGTGAGGAAGGGTGAAGGGAGAAGAAAAAGAAGAGCGGTCTTTGTGCAAGGTAATGCGCCGGGAGTACAATCTCGCAAATGCGCTTTTCGTTTTCCGGTATCGGTCGCTAATAAGTACCCGCGAGACGGATAACGCGCGGATTTTTACCTCCGTAAAATAAAAAAAACAAAAAAAAAAACAAAAAAAAAAAACGTACGCGAAACAGAGAAGTAGCGCGCAAATGGATCCGCTCAAAGAGAAATAGTTGTATCTGTCGCAGCGCCGAGTGGCAAATTTTGCGCGACTGAAAATAACATCCGCGTTTCGAACTCGGAAAGGTAATTGCGCGCGAAAGAGTAAAGTTTATAATGGAAGAACATCAGTCAGAGCGAAATAAATACGCGGAGCACGCGCACGTAATGCGAAAAAATTCCGTACTTTGTAAAAGTTTATCGTGTGATTCGCTTTCTGACTCGCTTCTTCTTTTTTTTTTGTTTTTGTTTTTAAATCACGCTCTTCCCGCTGTCTTCGAAACTTTTTCTGTTACGAATGTTCGCAAACGCCGCATGCTGATTTCGTAATACGCATTGAGATGCTTTTTGTTTTTCTTTTTTTCTTTTTCTACATCACGGTATTATTACACTACACATCGCCGGTTCAACGTAATCAGAAAATTACGCTCGCTTATTATCGCGAATGCTTTTGATGCGCCGTCGATCGCCCGTCCTCTCCTCGATGATTGCGTCTTCACCAGAGAATTTTTTTGCCGTTATATATTTTTTTCTCCTCCCCTTCCTCCCATCTGGCGCGGCCTGATATTTACCCTGGCGCTCTCCACTTTTATCTTTGCGATACAAGTCGCTTCCACCGTAATAACTACATGGCTTCTTAATCTGTCAAACTGTCGATAAAGAAGTGGGTCGGCGATCAAAAGAACTCCCCCGCGCGCGCGCGCAGCCTGCGCTTGTCAATTTACTGAAATTACATTTTCTTTAGAACGCCGATATACACGTATATACACTACAGCGAGGTACACAACACGATATAACTTGCGTGCGCGCTCGACAAAGAAGACATTTAATTAACGAAAAATCTTGATAAGACGGTCTTTAATCGTTAACGATGTATCGCAAAAAAAACTTACACGCGTATCTTTCTCTTAGGATAATTACACAATAATTATGCGAAATAACCGGAGGAGGAGTTTCTGAAAACAAACAGGGGAAAGATATTGAAACGCACAGTGTCGCGAAATCCGGTAGGTGCGCGCGCGTGGGAGCGAGTTTGATTATCACAGACGCAAATTCTCTCTGTGTGTGTGCGCAAACTAAACATTTACTTGAGCCACTACTCGCGCGGGGTGCGCTACGTGTCGCTTTGTCGTTGAGCAACTTCTTGCCGGGGGTCCCGGCCAACTTTGGTGTTACGTAGGCGCGCAAATAATAGCCGGAGGAGCATCCCCCGTGACGAGCATGCGATCTCTCTTTGTAATTGAGAAACCGCCGCCGCCGTCGCCGCCGCCGTCGTCGTCGCCGCGAAGGTATCTCTTGCTCGAGGATTTAACGGCAGATCGGTGTTAATTATTCCAATGTGCACTAATTGCTGATTCGGTGGATTATCCGGTTATCTACTCTGGCTCGCGTGCGTTGTCCGCTCGCCCCCTGTCGTCTTATTCTCCCACCCTCTGTTTCCTCTCTCACTCTCTCTCGTGTTCCAGCCGATTATCGTATCTGCGGCGTGTAATAATCAAATGTTGTTACCATTTCACGCGTGTGCAACATGCGTGAGATTTCGATTTTTCGAGGAAACAAAGAGGTCGTCTCAAACACAAAAACTGATTGTTCGTCGCGAAGTTTCGCGAGAATTTTTATTCGACCCGCAATGACAAAACGCGTGTCGTCAAATAAAAAATTCTGATTGCAAATTCGACCGATAACTTTTTTTTTCACGCAGCAACGACTCGCGAATCGTGAAGCTTGATGAAAATGTTGAAAAAAAAAAAAAAAACAACCAAGCCCCGATCGTCGCAAGCCTCTTCTTCGACGCGGATCCATTAATGTGACATTTCGTCGGGCGAATACACGCGCGCGATATGCTTAAACAGAAAAAGCATCTAAAGCAATTACGACCCGCGTGGAAAAAGTGGCGAGATAATAATAGCCGTCCCGGTATTAAAATCACACCATAGCGCGCGCGCTTTCCGGCGCGGTCAAAGACGGTTAATGATAATTAATAAAAATGTGGTCAGATTAACTCCGCGTAACGAGGATTACCTCGCGCGCGCAAGCACGCTGTTATCGCTTAGGACACGATTTAAAAAATTAACCCACTTTACTAACGAGCGGCCGAATGTGCTGTTAGAAAGTCGCCAAATGAAGCCGGACGACGAGATATCCCGGGGAAAATATTCGCTGATAATAGCCTCATAACCGACGCGCGGTGAATTTTTTACGTCCAAATTGATTCGATAGCGGACTTTTCATTAGATTATTTTTTAACGTTGAAAATTAAAGTTAAATCGCGCGTCGACGACGTGTCACTTTTTTTTTACAATACGCGACTTGAAAAAAATATTCCGAATATTCTCAAGATTGCGCGGTCAAGAGAGAGACAGTGAGATTCACGAGATGAACTAATCTTCATAAAATTTATAGACCGACTCCGATAACGTCCCCGCTTTTCCTTAATTCTAACCTCATCGTTCATCCCCTTCGAGGTTGCGCCGCGCGAGAGGTGATATTCCGCGAGCATTTTTTCCATTTTCGCGTTTTTCACCGTCTCCCTTTCCATTTCCGGATCGCATTAAGCCTCCGGCGCACAATAGAATTTAACGTGACCATCGTTATCGATCTCGCGTGTAATAACGCCGGATACAGCTACCTATTCTTTTAAGCGAAATTACTTACTTCGCGTTTCTCCTTACGGTTTATTCGCCGGCTTATCCGAACCGGGAAGGGGCGCATACTCTTCCTCAATCTCTCCGCGTAATCTCTTTTATACTTACTTGACCCTGTATTTTCTTTTCTTGCACAATCAATGACAAGCATTTCCGTTAAACCGAATAACCACTCGACGACATTACCGTCGAACGGAGACAGATGAGAATCGAACGGATTTCTCGCGCGCACGCAGAGCCACAAATATCTTTTGTCTCTCCGCACGGTTAAATCCGTCCGATTTCTTTCCGCAATACCTGTCAAACAGCGGGAACACCAAGCTCCACCGACAATGGGATTTCATTTACATTTATGGACGCGCGCGTTCGAGCCGTAACGTAACTCGGTCGTCGACGCGACGCAACGGCGTGCCCGCAACCCGCCGCGCGGCGAGTCAAATGCGCGCGATGGACAACGCGGCGCGCTCGTTAAAAAATTGAATCTATTTGCGCGTTGGTGCTTGAAATTCAAATTCGACGAGGAATATCCATGGACGCGACGCGCGCCTCGCCACCCCCATAATCAATATATATCCATCGAACGTCGATCTCTCGGTCCGCGATAGTGCCATCGCGGGGTCGGGCTCCATTTGACAGGGAGAAATGACATCGGAACAAAAATATTACATTACGTCGGGATTTCGGAAGAGATTAAAGGTTCGCCGAACAAAAAAAAAACCGATGCACCGCGTTCTTCGATTTTCATAGAACGGTTCGAACGCGAGAGAGATAGAGAGCGACGCGGGAACCCTGTGCCCCCCTTACGCGTGTGTGGCATCGTTAAATAAATTAGCTAGGCCGGGCAGAGCGCGAAACGTATATCGCGTTTAAGCGAGCGAAAATTTTCAGAACGCCGTGGAATTTTTCATTTTGCGACAAAATGCCTTTGACTCGGTTATCCGCGGATTGTCACGCGTCACCACGCGATTTTCGCGAAAAAGGATTTTTTGGTCCCCACTTTATATTTTATATATATATATATATTATATACACACATAAGTGGATAACGGTGCAATTTCTGCCTAGTTCGTTTTGTCTAACAAGGATCTTTATTTCTGAAAGTGCTATTTTTACGGAAATCTTCTTCGTAACGTCATTTCGCACGTTCGAAAGATAAAAGCAGTTTGTGTGCCACATGTTTGACACACTTCCTCTTCTCTCTCTCTCTATCTATCTATCTCTGCCTTTCTCTTCCTCTCGGCCCCGGTCCCATTTTCGTCAGTTTATCAGCGCGAATATGAGTGCCGGACGTTCATGTTAAGTTGGCAGTATGCGCGACAACGTCTCTCGGCTACGGTGTTGTCGCGCGACGTAGAATCTTAATTAAATTTTCTCCGCGCACACACACTCGTAATTACGAAATATTTAGCATCTCGTATTACAGGTAGGAACAAATTACTGGAGTTGCGGCAGAGAACTTCGCTTCGGTCTTGTTTACCGCGCGCTCGACGAAAAAAATAAAACAAAACACTTGTTTATCTCTTGCTCCCACTCTTTCCCTCTCTCTCTCTCTCTCTCTCTCACTCTCTTTCTCTTCCGAAGTCGTGACTTTTCGCCAACTTCCCGGCCCGCAGATCTGCAACTTCGCGGGAAGTTCGATGTATATTGACGAGCGATCGTGCATGCGTTCTCGCGCGCGGTTGGAAAGTAACGCGGACGGTTTAATCTGCACTTCGAATGGATTAATCGCGAAAGCCGAGAGCGAGAGCGAGGAGGACGGTTTCTGGTTGCTAGGCGACAGAGTATAGCAGTTAGGACGAGCGTGAAAGCCCCTGCCGTCCCGTGTATAGTCTCTGCTACACGCTGAAGTCTCGAGCCTCGTGTCCCCTTTAATTCCTAACCCAGCTAATCTGAACGTTTCGGGGCAATGCCGGGTCGGTTTAGGATAATTAAACGTTCGCCCGGACTTTTATTTATTTCTGTTTTGCGAAAAATTGCAATCGAGCGAAACAGGAAGAAAAAATCGAACACATACACATCTATACATCCCTTATATAATGTATCTTCTCTCTCTCTCTCTCTCTCTCTCTCTCTCTCTCTCTCTCTCTCGTGAACGTGCAATATTTATGTTTGAAATGCTAACGTCGACGTCAGTGAGCGATTTTTAAATGTGAGCGGTAAGCTCGCTCGAGCTTTTGGACCAAATGATAAAGTGTCAATCTTTAAAAACCTTTCTTCTCAAATGTGTCTGCAAATATTATAACTAGGGCAAACCCTGAAATACACAAGTGACCTTTTTTGAACCTGCACAAGAGAGAGAACAAATGCGATGATGATTTTCCGAGGCGCGGTCGAACATCTCGCGTGTGTCTTATTGCACGTGTCACGCGAGATAAGGAGAGATGTCTCCGTGTAACGACGACGTTCTCTCGATTAGCAAGAGACGCGGCCGTCCGTTGACGAAAATTATAACTGACACGGCGAATTCGCTCCGCGGAGAGGGCGAGCGAGTCCGATTTGGGACCTCGTTAAAAACTCATAACTTCAACGCGCGCACGTAAATTTCGTAGGCGCTGTTGGGAAACGAGATAGCGAGCTTATGTCCGGGACCGGGTTTCACGCGCGAGAGAAAGAGCGCGCGCAGAAAAATCAAAAAAACGTAGCGGAAGTTACGAGACGGAGGGGAGGGCGAGAAAAAAAGGGGAAGAAGAGAGCGCGGCAATCCCGCGGGTTACTTCCAGCACATATTTCCGTGTTAATGACAATTATTATCCGACGGACACGGGCCGAGAGAGAGAGAGAGAGAGAGAGAGAGAGACTCTTTTTTTGCGAGTTCTCGTAGATAATGACGTTATTCTTTTATTGTTGACGTTTGGTTCTCTTCGTTGAAAAATGATAGCCACTAACGATTCAATTGGTATTGACATCGAGCAAGTAAATTGAAGCGCGTATATAATATTCCAATTGTTACGACAGATCGTATATAAAATTACATCAAAAATCGTAGATTTTATTTTTTTTTTTATGGCTATTTTATAACCATTTATTTTTTATATTTGTGTAGAAAAATAAAATATGTAAAATACCTGACAAGAGAAATATTCAATAAACAGCAGCTGTTGTATATTCACTTTGAATGTTGTACATTCTACGTGTTACATATTTTACTTCTTTAAAAAAAACCTGATTTATTTTACAAGATATTAAATACAACACGTTAATGAACTCAGCTTCTGTATATAAATTTTGTAATTCGCCTCTGGCGCAACTGGACATTGCTGGATCCCCGTTACGTATATATACACACACACACGTATCCGGGCAATTTTTAAGGATTTCCAGCTTACCGGTGACCGTAATCTAATTAACTGAGCGGCGTATAAACTAAGCAACACATATTACGAGGGGCGAGAGGGAGAGGCCGAGGGCAATTCGAACTAGTATCCCGAAGGAGCAAGATAAGACCGTTGAAATATCGACAGCGGCTGAAGGGTGTATAGAGGGTCGAGACAGAGAGATAATCCTCGGGAGAGCTTTCCGCCGCGGAGCTTAACCAGTCAGAGATAATCACCGTAAGGCAGCGCTGGAACCGCGTAAAACGGTATCGACGTCGACGATCGTCTCGAATTTCAACGAGACCGCGATGAAGATTCGTGGACGTTCCTCTCTCTCTCTCTCTCTCTCTTCCTCTCTTCGAAAATACTCTCTCGGCCGAGCCAACCACCGCTATCTCCGTCCTCCCATTCGCCGTTAAACGCGGTGTCCCTTCTGGTCGAAAAGGAAGGAAGAACGCGGCGGCAGTTCCGCGGCGGAGTTTCCAAAACTTTCGAAAACGTCGAAGAGAACGCGCACGAGAAAATTCGTTAAGTACCTTACAACCGGATAATCCGAGCGAGATTAATGCGAGCCGTGTTTCGCGCACGACGACGGTCGCTTAAAAACGCGAAGAGGAGGAAGAGGAGAAGAAGGAGAAATAAGATAGTTGGCGCACGGAAGATAACGCGGAGGTAATGGGTTTAAGGCTCGCCGAATAAATAGGACAATAAAAATTGCTGCTCGTAATAAAAGTTACGATTCGAGAGTCGAAGCAGGATCGTTGTCTTCGAGAAAGGAATATTATATATATATGCGTGCGAGGAAGAAGAGAGGTTGATATTTTAAAGGGTTTATTAATCGAGAAGAACCAGATTTGTCGTATTCAAAATACGAAAGTGAGTTTTCTCTTGCGGAATAACAAGATCGACGATAATGGCGAAACTTTATTGCCTTTTATCCCGGCGAACGAGATTCACCGGGTCGGGAATGAAAATAAATCACATTGCGTAGCGCGCGCGCAAGACATGATAAAAACCCCTGCGCGGAATTAATTTCGACAACTCCGTCGAATCGCGAGCGGCAAAGGGGAAAGAGGTGGTTACATTAAATAAAAATCGCGTTTCTCTCCCGTTTTATATAAAGTTGCACGCGCGCAAGACACGACGTATTTTCTAATATACCGCTAATAAATCATCGGGTCGTATCGGAACGCGCGCGGGGAGGAAGTTGTTTGGAATCTGCGCGCGCGGGACAAAACCAACAGCGGTGCATGTTCCGGCGTAATATAACCGCAAGGTACATTAGATTAACGGCAGGCAAATCGCGGTTGCCTTAATAGGATATATTTCGGTTTCGAAAGTTTTCGCTGGAGTTATCATTAAAACACGCACACACACGGACGTGTGTGTGCTCCAAATTAAGATCATGTTCGATTTCAAGTACGTTTGTGCCGCGGTACGTTGCGTAAAGTCGACGCGTTTTATTCGTCGCGAATACAATACAAAAATATTCTCTCAAATCTTGTCTGTTTTTTTCATAACAATCTCTTCTATCAGATGCCCCTTCGCGCAAAAGGTAAATATCAGATGACAAAAATAACAGAGGACAAGTATAGCAGAAATATCGACTTGCGAGATATATCGATTTGCGAGATATTTATATAAATTGACGCCTAATGTGACCTTTTAAAATTTAGTGATGTATAACATCAGGAGGCGCTCAAAAATGTTTGCAATGTTTACAACAGAAAGACATCTCTTCAATCAGTCGTTTGCAATTAAAAAAATACCTGGCAAACGTAATGATCGCTATTCCGAAGCGTTACTATCGCGAGAAAAGTATCCGCGTAAAAAAATATCGAAAATACCGAAAATCGTTGGAAAATGCTCAGCTGAGAGATAAATAATAATATACAAGTATCTGTCACATTAGGAAAACAATTGCGATGATCCGACAGTTTCTTTCACTTTCGTTTGAAAGTTAACTTTATTGCGCAAATGCGCTCCTCGATGTACATAAATAAATATATACATATAATTCAATCGGAAGCCGTCGCGCGCTCAATGTCCCACCGCGCGCGTTTTTCCACACGCGCGGGCAATATAACGAAGAGTTAATATGCGGATTAAATACAATACGTTTGCCCGGGTATTGCGACGGGTGCCGGAACCATTTCGTTTCCCTCCGCCTCCCCCCTTGTGTCGATATGTATGCAAACGAGGTACGGTCAAGTTGGCTTATCGCGTCATCGATTTTTGGCCGCGCGTATTTAACGCGCGCGCCGCGCTGCTGATAATAAAGTCGACGATCGGAAAAGTCGCGCCGGACATACAAAACGGGGATGCCAGATAAACGCGCGCAAACCATCGATCCACGCGAACCGTTTGTCACATTTCTCGAGCCCCTTAAATCGAGAGTAATCACGCACGATCGGGCGAAAACGTACGAGAAGGTCGTAACAAATCGCGTTCTCCGTTTCGCTTCAACAGATCTGGAGACTTTTACCGAATTGAACGGATAAGGAAGAGACCAAGTGCGCTCGAGAAAAAATATCGTGAATGCTCTTTTAATATTCTGTTCGTAGAAAATTGTCCGAAACTATCGAGAGAATAGCTTTCCGCCACTTTGTATCTGCCGGCGCGCGTGATAAATTTCGCGAAATCGCAGGAAACAGAAAAATGACTTCACTTCGTGGCCGGATCAAACACACGAAAACGGATCGCGTGACTGGCTCGCACAAATAACCTTTGCATCAGCGCATCGCGCTCGGCTTATTTTTCCAATATACGTGTGGAAAAGTAAAGTGATAAAATTCTTCACACACGCGATAACGCGCGCGCGAAAGATAGAGAGAGCAAGTGATTTTTTGCAGAGCGACGATTATTCGCGAATTATCAGAGCGCCCAAAATCTAATAAAAAATGGAAAAATATATATTTACGTAGACTTACAAATAATCATCTGTGCGTGAAAATTTTATTTTACACGAGAAGAGCATCGGAGACCGACTCATCTCAAAAATAACAGATGTAGGACAAGTATAGCAGAAATATCGATTTGCGAGATATCGATTTGCGAGATATATCGATTTACGAGATATTTATATAAATTGATGCCTAATGTGGCTTTTTAAAATTTAGTGAGTTATAACATCAGGCGGCGCTCAAAAGTGTTTGCAATGTTTGCAACAGAAAGACATCTCTTCAATCAGTCGTTTGCAATTAAAGAAATACCTTACAAACGTAATGATTGCTATTCCGAAGCGTTACTAGAGAAAAGTATCCGCGGAGAAAAATACCGAAAATACCGAAAATCGTTGGAAAAGTTTCGGGAACGAAGCTTTGTGTTATACAGAACGAGAGAGTTTCGGGGCGCGCGGTCACCACATCGGCGCTCTCGCGCGTGCTCGAATGTCGGTCGTGCGAAAAACACCTTAAAAATCTCGGTTGGCGAACGTTGGGTGTGCAAACCAGTCCTGGAATGAGAGAAAAGAATAAAGGAGCAAAGAGGATGGAACTTCCGGTTGAAACACACTGCGTGTGCGCGTCGGCTCCGTCGGCCAGCGCGATAAAGTAGGCATTTAAACGTGTCAAATAAATCGTGCCGCGGCCAATAAATCTCAGCCCCGTTCTCGGCCGATCGACCCCGCGCGCGTTTCGAGGCCGCCCTCTCGGCTATCCCCTTTTATGGGCTGTTCGTTACGACGTTAAGAGCGCCCGTTAGCTTTTGCCGAGAATCTCGCCACAGCGAGCAACTACACACAACGGTCGTCGACGGATTTTCGCGCGCGCGAAATTTTTTTTTGACTTCGCCTTTTTGGCAACAACCGTGAAATTGGCCGCGTCGCGCGATATCACCGCGCGCGTACACATTTTCCTCGATGTCGCTCGCTCGATGGCTTTAAATTCGTTCTGCCAGGAAACGCGGCGGGGTGATGTCGCGCGCAACATCTCTCGGCCCGCCGTCTTTGAGGATCAACAACGAGGGCGCGGAGCTCCCGAGAAAGCGCGCTTAATTAAAAGGTCTTGTGTATTCAAAAGGTTGACACTGCATGTACAAATAGAGGGAGCGACGTTGGTCTTCGTCGTATAATTTGTGTGTCTTCGTACCGCGGAATGAAGGCGGCGAAGACGGAAGGTGAAAAATTCGATTGCAATTTTACATAACGCAAGTGTATTCGCGGTGCTGCCGCGCGCAACAACGCGCCGGATGTGATAAATATTCGATCGAGTTGTCGATTATTAAAAGGAAAAAGCGCGCGCGAACGTCCGATCTCAGAAACGAGAATGTCAGTGTATTTGTATACGTACATTACACGCCCGCGCTTCTTGCGAATTATATATACAAGCGCTTGCAACGATCGAATGTTCGCTGACAATATCACCACCGCGTAATATCCGGGAGATACAGCGACAACAGCACGCGGAATAAAGAAGATGATGCGCGCGCCGCATTCAATTCCAAAAGTTGTTATCGCCGCGCCGAGAAAATCCTGAAACGGTCCAGACTTTTCTCCGGAGGATCCAACCAATCAGAATCCTTATAATTAAGTTTTCTGTCTAATCTTCGCAATGGTCGATTAGCCTCGAGGAGCGCAGACGAGCGTAGGAATGCGAGCGCACATAAACATGGGGGGGAAGGGGTTAGCGCGGAATTTCTTGAAATTACATTTCCCGGCCGAAACGCGCGTCGGAAGATAAAAGATTTCGCGGGATATAGAGAAGAATTCCCGCGGGGGATGTTTTCGACAAGAGTCGGAAACGTTTTTTCTGCCCTCCCTTTTTCTCTCCTCTGTTAATCTCGTTTCTCGCTCGCACCCTCATTAATCTCGTTCTCGGAGGACGCGCGCCGCCGGGTGCATTTATGAATTTTCATAAACGGGACCGGCTTCCTAACGAGAAGCTTCCTTTACTGATGATTTGTCGGTCACGCATCTCCGAGATCGATCGCCGGAGGTGCGATTTTCTCGCTTGAAAATCGGCGGAACGAAATTTTTGTTCCCGCGTCAACGTTCTGGAATTTTGCGCGCGATTCTTGATTGTCGCGAAAAACTGAATCAAAACGTTTCTGGCAAACTGAGTTACACGCACGCGTGACGTGATGTATATGTACAAAAAGCATCGGCCGTCAAACTACGTGACACACCGACCCGTGAAATATTTAAATTACATTGCGCTTTAACATTTTATATTTCGGCTCGCGCGACGCATTTAAAATGTAACGTAATTTCGAACTTTTGCATTTTGCGCGCACGTGTTCGCGCGCGCATTTTTCAATTTTACATGACGCGCGGCGTTTTTCAAAACCGGAAGATCGATATGCATCTTATGTATCGATTATTCGACAGCCGCGCTGCCGAGAGAATTTTCTAAAGAATTATTTATTACGCACATACTTTTATATTCATCACAAGATGTGACATCGAATCGTAAGTATCGTGCAGAGATATGCGCACGCACACGCGAAAGGAATTTCTTTCTTCGCAAAGATTTATGTTGCCGTGTAATAAGATTACAGGACAAAAAAAAAACGTCGATTATTACGCGCTACGCAGAATATTTTTGCGAGAGAGAATTTCGTTCGGTTTTTCCAAATGCGTCGGGGAGGTAATCGAGACGATATATATGTATCACTCGCGGCGGGATTAATCGTTTATCGGAAAACTAATCAAGTGGCGGTGTGAGTCGTGAATTAATCCGGTCATCCAAACACACACACACAGACAATTTATATACATGTGATCCGTGATCGCGGCGAGGTCAGCGTTGGAAATTATACCCTTGCCGAGCGCGCGAGTACTTTTTCATACGTTCGAGGTCCTTAATCCGGAGGCGTCAGCTGCAAAATTCGTCTTTTTCCCCTCCCCCAAGACGGTTGAAACTACATGGGGAGAGAGAGAGAACCTGAGACGCGAAACGGGGTGGTGTTTCAACGGCGGCGATCAACGACGTCACGTAGTTCGCATTACCCTCCGCGACGCTGAAGAACAGTTTACGGCCCCGGAATTAAGGCACAGAGTTAACGTCGGCCGATTATGTCGGTAGGGAGAGGAAAGGATCCGCGTTTACGTCGGTCTTAATTAATCCTGCTCACTTTCGAAACGCTTATTGCCGACCTCCATCGGTCGGCTAACTCTTCCGACTGTGATACCACGCCGTTTAATCCGCGGTCTTTTCGACGGATGGAAGAGAGATAACGTTTCATCGTCGAGACGTCGTCCTCGAGATCGGAAAGAGATGGGGAAACGAAATGCGCGCAATTCTCTCGCAATAAATATTGATGATGTTTGAATTTATCTTCAAGTCGTTTAAAAATGCTAGTTACTTTTAATTCGAGTTCGGACCGAACTATTTGCCGGTGTGTGTAAAGCTCCGCTCTCATCAGTAATGCAATAACTCCGGAGAAGCGTTACACTAGCTCTCTCTCTCTTTTGCTCTCGTCACATCTCTCTCCGCAGAATTTCTTACAAGGCAATTACAGTTTCGCGAAATTGGAAATTATTCGGGCAAAAAGATATATCCGTGTATACACGTAAAGATATACACCGGGCGACGCGCGGTGAAATTAGACTTCCGCGGTTTTTCATATCGGGAAAATCTAAACTTTTTTACGCGCGCAAAATTCGCGATGTGGAGACACGCGGAAATGAGGACGTTCTTTGTACCCCGTTTCGGAGGAGGGGCGTTCGGGAAGGGGGGTTTAATCGTCGAATTTAATAAAAGTGTCCGAGACAAAAACTCGAGCGTTTTCCGAGCTATTATTCGGGCGACGTGCAATGAAATACTCATTCGACGCTCGTTATATAGAAAACGCACGTCGAATGACGCCCGCGTTGCGGTCGCTTCTCTCTCTCTCTCTCTCGAGGCCTCCCTTCCTTGATTTATTCCGCGTGACGCAAGATGGAAGGTCAATTCCCGGAATCGAAAAAACGCGCGGGACAGAAGTAATTAAAACTCGCGGGATATCCGCGCGCAGTTCGGCGCTCGTGATCCTGCGGCGGTTGGCCTAGCGCAAAATTGAAATTCCATTTTACATAATACGTTTAACACAAAACGCGCGGGAGGGCGGGGGAAGATTAAGCGGAAAGAATCTACGGTAAATTGATCGGTCGCGCTTGGAGGCAAGGGGAATGGAACAAGCTCAAGATCGATAGTACGTCTCGTCTAAACGTAATAAACGCGGTCGCCGGCATTTATTCCTAGCACTTTTCTGATATTACGGAGATAAATGATCGGGAGGGGTGACACCGCACGGGCCCCGTGGGAGTATGCGCGCGTCCGAATACCGTCGTCGCTGTTTGTACGAGATGCACGTTTGCCACCGGCAAATTGAAAACGTGTTTGATCGTTGTGCAACGCGTGTGTGCAAGTTTTAAGTTTTCTCGAGTGTTTTCTGATTTGGACACACGCGATGGACGCGGCCGTCACGTTGCGTATCTGTTACTTAAAGCACATAAGAAATGGTTTTCCCAATAAATAATTTATTATAAAAAAAACCTGAAAATATTACAAAGTCCCGCCTTTTAGAGAGTTCCGAGCTCTCAGTTAAAAGATGACATTTTCTTTTTAATTCATAAGAGACAAAAGAGTCTCATACGCGGCAAGGGATTCCAATAACTGTCTGAAATATTTATTCAAATTCGTAAAAAAGCCCGCGTCGATGCGAAGAGCGCACACTCGTTTTATTATTTCGGATGTGCTTTACGTCGTTCGCGTTGAAAATTCCGCGGGGATTTCGTCGTCGCGATTACGACGAGTTGGAAAGGCGCGCGTATCATTTCCAGCCGGAAGTTCGCCGGGATGCCATTGTACGAGAGGGAAAAAGGGGAGGGAAGACCTCGTCAAAACGGCGGTTGATTTCCGGGGAAGATTAATAATTCTTCGAACGGAACGACCGTGCAGTCTGTCCGCGCGAGAAACTTCTTCGTGCGCGCGAACCAAGTTTTCTCGCTCTCTCTTTCTTACCCTCCTCCCCCCGAAATCGAACTTTATTATAAAACTAATATTTTCCAAGTTCTATGAGGTATTACGATAGTTTTCTGAAAGGGTCTGCCAGCCCGAGCGGCAAAGGCGAAATGGTTCGCGGGGCGAAACTTCAATATTCGGCGACCATAACGACACCGACTGATATATTATTTCCTACAACTTCCCGCACCTCGGAGGGTTTTGTCTGCTCCGCGACCGGAAGAAAGAAGAAGAAATAGCGCGGGATCGCGCGCTAGCTAGGCTTCAAGATGTAGAGCGAAGGATGGGAAGGAAGGAGCGGAGGAGAGAAGGAAAATGAAAAGTTGATTAAGAATTCCATCCGCTCGTAGTCTCGCGCGTTATACCACTGCGGAAGAGGAGCGCGTTGCGATGTTCCCTGTTGTGCGCGTACAAGCGAAATGAACGAACCCGCGCGGCGATGTAAAGATTTAATAAAATTAAAAGTATTACACTCCGACGTGGTAGAATTTTTTTTTTTTTTTTTTGCTTCAAAGATTCACCGGCACAAAAAAAGCGTTCGAGCCATCGTTTAAATCGACGATTCCCCCTCGATCTCGAAATAGTCGTCTCGATGACGACGACCCCCCGTACGACGGGGGTGTGCATCACGCAAATTAAACCTTTCCCGATGTAGCGAGATCGCAGCTGGTCAAACTCAACGTTGATAATGGAAAGTGATTATTTTTTTTTTTTTTTACTTCGTAAACGCTATTATTGCTTAAACACTTTCGAAGTTTTATTTACGGGAAAAGAAGCCGCAGATACTGTTGTTGCATAAAAACGTAATTGAGATAATAATCTTTTTAAGACGATTACTTTGTGCAAGAGACAAACTTTCGCGATGCTTGTAATGATATTAATTATGATATATTATATCGTATAATTGCGTTATGTTTTACGTAAAAAAATGAATTACAATTCCTGATTATGAAAAATTTTCGTATCAAGCGCATATGCTGAAATATTGTACGAATGATATGGAAAAGAAACCTTTGATATCCGCGCGATCTTTGTTCATGTGTTTTGTGTATTCGCAACAATCATTTTTCCTATTTTTAGCGAATAACCTAACGTTTTCCCGTTTTCCTCATTCGCGGAAAGACCAACAGAAAAAAGTAATGAAATAACGAGAATAAAGAGAAAGATTATTTCAATACATTAATGTTTTTTCCCGGCAACGCAAAAACGGTCGCGGGGAATTAATTGTAATTGTTACTCTACAATAAAGCAAATAAATAGTATAAATAGTATAAAAGCGAACCACACCGCACATTTTATATCCTCGCTTTACACATATTTTTTTTTTATATCTAACCTTAATTTTCCTATGTACGTATATGTACACATGTATATGTATGTATATGTATATTATATATATTATACATATATAAATATACACCTATCTTTTTTCCTCTCGTGTTTGTGATTTCCATATTCGCGCGAGTTTTGCGCAACATACCCCCGCGAATATACAATACATATATATATATATATGTATATGCATATACATATTTGCGATGCTTTTACTGTGCATTATAGCGCCTATATATATCGCACACAATAGCGCGAATATATTTTTCCAGTTTCATGCATTCTCTCTCCATCTCTCCTATCTCTTCTTTCTCCTACGCGTATTTTTTCTCTCTATCGCAACGAATATATATTGCAACCGATCGTTCGCCCTCTGGAAATTTCGTAGGAAAACGAAAAGATGTCGGAAACAGCGGGGAAAGTAGAGAAATCGGTCGCGGGGTCACGAGAAAAAAACTCCAGAGAGAGAGAGAGAGAGAGAGAGAGAAGGGAAGGGAACAGAAAGAAGAGAGATAACCGGTATCGAGAGACACAGCGCAGAGAACAAAGGGTGCTTATCGACACCGCGGTTCTTATCCCTCGGTAATTCCTTTTATTTTATTCGTTTCTCTTCTTCCCGCGCGCGCGGCTCTTCGCTTCCGTGGCGAAGAGAACCCGGACAGGTCCGGTAATCGAACCCAGATCTATTCGGGAACGTCGGAGACCCGAGCTATTTCCGGCCGTATCTCGAGACCCTCTCACCGATTTTCTTCCCCTTATATTAAAAAAAAAAAAAAAAAGATAATATGTTTTCGCCCGGGGAAAAGCGACGACAATTCACTTCGGCGGGCAAGCAATTTGCCGATCAACTTCCGCGAGAAAGCGACAGTAGCGTGTCGCGGAAATCAACCGTAAAGTTCAGTGACTGACGTCACAGGCGTTAACTTCTAAATGACATTACGAAAAGCGAACTCTCCTTCCCCAGGTTGTTAAATCGATTGAGTTAATTCTTCACTTTAATCTTTGTGTCCGTGTGTAAGCTCGCGACGGCGACAACAGGCGGAGTCGATCGTTACCTCGTCGTTCTTCGTCTCGCTACTTTTCGATTTTGGAAAAAAAAGAAAAAATTCGCTCTCTCGAGACGTAACATAATTATAACGTACAATAATGACCGAGTCGAAATTTAGCGTTTTTTTTTTTTAGTGCTCTTTCAGCCTATATAAATCTATCTTTATAGAATTAGAACCTAGAATAGAACCATCTCTTTTAAAACTTGATCTTCTATAATTCAAAATATAACGCCGAAATGTTACTTTGAATCTATCAGAGCAATGCGCAGCATAAGCTGAAAATTAAACTGTTAGCAGAAAAAAAAGAAATTTCGGACGTATCATAGCGTCAAAGTAGCATATATTTTCTTTCTTACTCATACATAAAAAAAAAGAAATTGAAGTTTAATGTAGACACTAACTTTCGACTCAGATATTTATTTTCATACATGTAGATCGCGCAATAAGCTCGACGACGCGTTTTTCTGTCATAAAATTCTTTTAAGTGATTTTGTTGTTTGTGAATTTTTGATCAACATTCGCATGTACATACACAATTCAAGAAAATTTATAATAACGATGTTTCTGCAATAATCTAGTAGCGCTGGTAATTTTTTTTATTGAGATAATGAGATAGAATTGTATCTGCGTTCTACATACCCCGTGTGTATCACCATGTACTGTATCCGTCGGCCGTCGGCCGTCGGCACCACCATATTCGATGCACAGCAGGACAGTCCCGCTTTGACGCTTCCGACGTCGAGGAGGTTGTCGACGGAACTCATTATTGAAACTGCCACAGACGAATTACACTTGACAAGTGCAAAGAAGAGAGCGTGAATTTTCTCGAACACTCTCAAAGCACAATTGTATTCACACAACATCGCGTCGCGCGACTTCGACTTTCTTCCGACGGAAAGTCGAAAAATCCACGACACTAATATGTCAAAAAACAACCACCACAATCACTGAAATCACTTTTCCCGGATTTCGCGGTAGCACGACGACTCGTTCTGCATTGCGTGCAGATCAATATTCGAGTTAATAATGACGAATAAAGTGCTTAAATATCGCGTACGTGTCACAACCCGTTGGATCAAGATGGCGACTAAAGGTTTACACGTAGCGCCAGGGACGATGTAGATCGCGATCAATCGCGCGCCCTCGCTCGGCCGTCGCTCGCGCCGAAAGCGCGATTGACCATGACCTACATCGTCCCTGGCGCTACGTGTAGACCTTTAGTCGCCATCTTGATCCAACGGGTTGTGACATGTACGCGATATTTAAGCACTTTATTCGTCATTATTAACTCGAATATTGATCTGCACGTAATGCAGAATGAGTCGTCGTTTCGCTTCCGCGAAATCCGGGACAAGTGATTTCAGTGATTGTGGTGATTATTTTTCGGTGTACTATTGTCGTTGTTTTTCGATCTTCCGTCGGAAGAAAGTCGAAGTCGCGCGACGCGATGTTGTGTGAATACAGTGTTGTGCTTCGAGAAAATTCACGCTCTCTCTTCTTTGCACTTGTGAAGTGTAATTCGTCTGTGGCAGTTTCAATAATGAGTTTCGTCGACAACCTCGACGTCGGAAGCGTCAAAGCGAGACTGTTTTGCTGTGCATCGAATGGTGGTGCCGACGGCCGACGGCCGACGGATACACACGGAGTATGTAGAACGCAAATACAATTCTATCTGATTATCTCAATAAAAGAATTACCAGCGCTACTAGATTATTGCAGAAACATCGTTATCATAAATTTCCTTGAATTGTGTATGTGCATGCGAATGTAAATCAAAAATTCACACGCAACAAAATCATTTAAGAGAACTTTATGGCAGAGAAACGCGCGTAGTCGTCGAGCAACGCTTATTGCGCAAACTACGTGTAAAGCTTCAATAGATAAAGCTTCAATAGAGATTTTATGTGAACCTGCCGTGCTACTCTAGCTTCTATGTAAACAGATCCTACTTTAATGCTAGTTTGGCGAAAATAAAAATTTCTAACACTTTTCGGTTTAAAGTAGAAGTAAATTGTATCCTTGCAAGTGAACCTATTTTACTATTGTAACTTCTATTATATAATACAATGAAAGGTTCATCAAAGGGTTAAAATTTTGACTCGGGAGAGTTGACTTTAATGAGAAAACTTTACTTTTTTGTCGATTTTTCGAACAAGTTGTGTGTGAGTTTTTGTTTCTACAAAACTTTAACAGTATTCGACGACTTACCGGGTGTAGATGACGTACTGCGAGATCGGCGTGTTGTGGGAATTAACACCAGGTGCCCACGATATGTTCACGGCCTTGGACGTGTAACTTATGACGAGCGGTCGTTCCGGCGGATCGGGAACATCTGAAAGCAGATAGTAATTCGTGGTGTTTATATAGGTGGTTAAAAAAACATGAAAACAAAAGTTCGCAATTTGCGCAAATCGCAACGACGATTTGGCGCCGCGAGCAACGTTGTAATTTATACGCATGAAATTTTGCGAACGTCGACTCGATGAATGTGCCGCGCGCCGTGCTGCAGCTACTTAGGGAAAACATTATTTTCAAGTAGTTACAGCAGCTGTATGCACAGGCGCGACACGTCTCTACGGTAACAAGGTAACTCGCTTAGTTCTTAAGCTGAAATTTATTTTGTCCGGGAGTCACGTAGTTGATATTATTTCTTACGGGCATTTGCATCGATATTGACACGTAACGCGACACACACACACACACATACAGGTCTCGCCGTCTTCGCGAATTTCTATGATATTCGTATTTCCCAGGACGATCTTCTTGTCACGCAGTAGAAACGCTCGAAATGCGTCAATGATCGCGCCGACAGCTCGCGTTTTGTTTACCCTTGACTTGTATTTTATTTCTTGTCTCTCTCTCTTTTTAAAGCATATATTGTTTCAAATATTATTTCATATTTGCACGTAAATTTTCACACTATAATTTCTATAAAGTATAAAATATGTTATTAAATGTTCAAGGTACATATATACGATGTGTATAAGCCGAAGGTAAGAAATTTTCACGTGGTTGCGCAAACCAACTCCCAACGTACTTCCGCGTCTCTTTCGCGCGACGCACAATATGCCGCCGTAATAATAAAGGTGTTCCCGCCGCCCGATCGGCTTTCGTACGCTTTGACGGTTCGATAATTAAGCCTCAAATTCGACTCTCATTAAGGAAAAGCTGATCGCGCGAAGCAAGTTTTGCGATACGTGTCTCTGTAACAACCGTGCCAAAACGAAAATACCTATCCACTGCGCAAATAATAAAGGCAAAATTTCAAAAATTGACAGAGAAGTCACGTTCGGAATGTAATTAAATTCACTCGAAAATTTCATGTCTTTATCTTTCTCTCTCTGCAATTTCGCGAGTCAGCTCTTTGAATATTAATGCGCATCCCGCGTATTATCGCGAGAGGATGACGCGAGTGACTCGGCAAACGTCAGACGTAAATGGGATATTTTCACAAGACACTTTTCTCGCGCGAAAGGGAAACTCACACCGATCACGGTGTACTTACTCTGCGGCGGCCGCGTCGGATAAGACTCTCGGGCGCTTAATATGCTGCGGCGCACGGCGAAATACAACATTGCGCGCACGTTGCATAAGATCATAAATGAGAGCGGGGACCTCCGACCTCTCTCAGGAATAGAAGGGAGTCGTCATCCCTTTCCGACCTCCGCCCCTACGTGCATGTACACGCCTTTCGCCTTTCTCCGTCGCGGGGCGAGACCGCACACTCCCCCTCTCATCCCCTTTGCTGTTTATGTCGGCCGTTACCGCACGCCGTGACATCCGTGCCGGGTAAAAATTTCGAGTCGACGGAAACTTGCGCGAGACTCGATTTACATCGAGATGCGACACTCCGAGTCGCGCGAGAAAGCTCCGATATTACGTTACATTGAAAAATACAACAGACGAAAATCGCGTTGCGAAAAACATTATTATATACGCGCGCGAGCGTGTCCGGATCTGTCAGTCGGGCGTTAATTTTATTATACGTGACTTTTAATTGCGATTAAAATGCGCACTTGATTGGATGACGCGAGCGAATATCGCCGATAATGCTGAAAAGTTGCAGTCAACTATTTTAATTCGTTTTGTTTACATTCTGCATTTGTTATGTCTATACATTATGTGCATACATGTCTGTGTGCGTGTGTGTGTGGACGTACAGCGTGTGCGATTTTTATGCGATTAAATGTGCACTTGTCTGGGCAATTAATACTTGTCCAATTTGGCCTCGCTGCATTAGCTCGTTGCAATTTTTACGTGATTAAACGCGCACTTGTCCAATTTTTACGTGATTAAACGCGCACTGTCATACAATTTATGCCAGTTCAATATCGCTCGGTGTGTAATGATAATCTCGGGATAATATTAAATTATTCCTGCCTATCAAACACACACACACACACACACACACATACACACGCAACACACAGAGAGTCCATTACGCGTCATATTTTCCTTACTGTAACGAAATATATCCGACAACGTTATATCTCTTGCGCGTCGCGTAAATACGTAAGAAGCGTAATAAACATCAAGGGAACACTGCGCGAGGGAGAGATAGAGAGATAGAGAGAGAGAAAGAGGGAAACGAGAAACACCAGGCGTTACTTACGCTTATTGTTTTTCTTCGTGAAAAGCTGCCGCGTGCGCGCGCACAGTCGTCTTATAATTAATAGGAACTTGTTATATTAGACTCCCGAACAAACCCGTATCTTTTTTACAATATTATCTCGTTTGCAATTTGCCTGCTGTACTTACTCGTGTAGTTTCGTGCGCGAAGGGGGAGGAGGAGATGCGGCACCGGAAGAAGAAAGGGTCCAAAAGCGTAGAAGCGGAATAAATGAAATTCCTTATAAACGTATACACACACACAGAGAGAGTCGTTTCGTCGGAGCTTTATTAATTTCACATAGCGTTTCCGGTCGGTGAGCAAAAACGGGAGAACGCGGTAGAGCATTACGCGCGTCTTGAGTGGCTATTGGGTGTTTATTTGCCCGAACGAAACGCGGTATACACAAACACGACGTAGTCAATTTTCCGTCTCTCGCCGCGAGAAAAATATTGTTCTTTGCGTCGTTTTTTTTTTTCTTTTCGTAAACAATAACCTCGCGCAATTCATCGGCTGAAGTGTCCCCTTTTTTGTTTGTTGTCAACTTAAAAAAAAAAAGAAACAACAGAGATCTTAAAATCTCGTACTTTTCCATTCGCGCACGTTTGCGACGTACGTCGCATTTTATTATCGTCGTTGTTGTTACGTTGGCGCGGCACGAGGGAGGAGAACACACGGTGTGTATTCAATTGAGAGAAATTAAAACCAATTGCGGGTCTTTGCGTTAATTTCCGCTAAGGAAGAGCGAAGGTTACTGGCGGGGAAAAGCTCTCACTCTTTCCCTCCCTCTCTTTCTCTATCCCTTCCGATCGCCCATTAATTCTATACTATTTAAAACAGGGTACACCACCACCGCCGCGGCCCCCTCGTCGTCGTCGTCGTCGTCGTCCTCGTCGTCGTCGCGTTGCGGCCTTTCATTAATAATTCATGCTTTCCGCTTTACGAGGTCAACGGTGGACGTTTCTTTATCCGCGCCTGCAAGTTGAACGCGCCGCTGCGTCGCACAAAGCCACGGACAGACGCGCGAGACAAAGTAAAATCGAGCGCGCAAAGGCCGCGCGTGAGTCCGCGTTGTTGCGCGCGCGTTGTACAGATTCCAACACTTAGCGTTTCTGCAATATTCAAGCGCGAGACTCTGGGGAAAATGAAATGTTTCCTAAATCCCGCAGAATGTTTCAGAACTCCCTAGCCGTTGGAACTTTACGCGGTGTAAAATCCGTCGATCATTGATCCCTCAACCGGTTTGCAACAGCATTCGCGCGTGTGCATATATTATTGATTTATGTGCATATATATATATAAAAGTCATGTAACACACACACACACACACATACAAGTTGTTTAATATGAAACGTCTCGCGAATAATTAGCAATAGCGAGTAACGAGTCACTTCAGCGCGAACCGCTGCTCCCGCGAAAGACGCGCGCGACACATTTTCCCACTCGCGCGTTTAAACCCGCACGCCAAGTGTGCTGAAATATGCAAAATGCGCTTTTTTTTTTTTTTTTTTCATCCGCGAGCAGGTGGAAAAAAATCCAGACACGCGGGTGTAGCCTGACACGCCGGCCGCCGACCTACTGGCGCGCGCTCGCGATGAAATTAATTGTTGAAAGAATTTTTTTTTCCCCAGTAGGTCGCGCAACCGATAGATACAAGATGCGTGCGTGTGTGTGTGTGTGTGCGTGAGCGTATCGGTGGCGTGTGCCGGGATATAACCACCGAAGGATGCACGTCGTCCCTTACGGCGGAGTAGAGTATAAATTCCTGCGAGCGCGCAGCGCGTTTACCGGGAATTTACGAGCGTCATTTTAAGAACTGTTTTGCCTTGCTCAACCATATGGCTCTCACGTAAATATCTTTCTCTCTCTCACCCCATTTCTCCCCGTTAAAACTCGGTACTCGCCCATTAACTGTACACACACACACACACACTCTCTCTCTCTCTTTGCTTATCTAACGCGCGAGTTTTCTTTACGCCGGCGTCGTCAGCATAATTAGCACTTTAGTTAATTGTGACGAGATTGATGTTACTCGCGTCTAATCGAGTTTGGCTTCGTTTATTCACGAAAAGTTCGCGCGAATAATCGAACGGCGTTAACGCTAATTTCATCGACAGTTCTGATGCCATCCAAGAAAATTCCTGTTTGCTCGAGTGTCACTCCAAGTCCATGTGGCAACGTTCTTGCACGTTCGACGCGGAAATAGGAAACGGAACTAACAATGTGCCGTCGGTGAATAGCAAATAAATTCGACGACACGTCGGCGGAAGAACTGAAGTTGTCGGAAGAGTATTTTGAGATTTGTGTTCGTACACGTTATTTGTTCTCGAAATTTAAAGCAGTGACGCGCGGAATCAGATTAAAATTGCTCACTTCTGACTGAAACAATAACCCATCGTTTTGTGCGAGAGGCGTCACGGGTTTATTCGCGAAACGGTACAGAAAAGTCGGAGGAAAATGCGCGATCGATACAAATCGCAACGACGCTTCTCTCGAGATTCGACATCACGGAATATGCATGCGCGTCCCGGCGCGTCGTCGTCGCGGCGATATTTTCCCTGTGCGCGCGCGGTCGACACGTCTCCGTCGTTAGTCGGAGAATCGGGGAAATTTTACCGGAGTCGCGGGAACGTGCGCGAGCAAAGTGAAAAATCGCAAGGTGTCGCGGGCGAAATTGGCCGGCTGGTCCATTCCTTTGGCGACGTTAACCGTCGTCGTCGTCGTCGTCGTCGTTGGAGACGGTATCGATTCGATCTCTGAGACCTGGCGGATTTGCGCGGCGCGGTTTCCTTTGTATGCGAAAGGAGAAGAGCGAGAGAGAGAGAGAGAGAGAGAGGGCCCAGGTGCCCGGGCCGACGGAAACGTAATAGAAGGCAGTTTCCGACGGAGTGCGTTTTGGAAACACTGAACCCAACCTCCGAAGGTGAAAGGGTTTCTCCCTACGTCTTCCTTCGTTTTTATCCATTTTTGCCTTTCCGCTTCCGGCCGTCAGCCTTTCTTTACATACGACATGTACATGTACTACATACATGTGTGTATTACACGTGTATGTACGCGCTTATATGCGAGAGAGAGAGGACATTCGCGTTTTCAGGCACATACACCTGTCGCAGATATGCACGGCTGTCGCGCGCGTCGAGCCTTTCTCTCCCTTTCTCTCTCTCTGCACATTTAGTACATTTATGTATACATACGCGCGCGTATATACTCGCGTCGGTAACGTGCCCTACGTCTCCTCCGCGCTACACCCAGCGAAATAATTCGTAATGCAATGGCTGAAGAGTAAAAAAAAAAAAAAGAAAAAGAAAAAAAAAAAAAGAAAGAAAAAAGAAAGATGGAATATCTCGTATAAAAGTTGCACGGTTTAAAGGGTCGTACGACACGGGCGTTGCGAGAGAGTCCTTGTCGCGTGAATTTGCCCTCCACGAAAATTTCCATACGCGCGCTGCTCGACGGCGGCGGCGGCGGCTACATTACGGCTTTTTAAGCGAAACGTCCAATTCCCGCTTATTTTCCGCCCTCGCGTTATAGACACACTACACCACGTGCGAGAGTAGTACGCAGTAATTTTTCTTATTCGCCGATCGCGGGTATCGCGTGAAGTGCGAATTCATTTGTGTCGCCTTTTATTTCACCCCGGAACTTTTTTTTCTCCGAATTTTACGCACGAGAGAGAGAGAGAGAGCACATACAAACGAGATCTTGTCTCTCTTTTTCTCTCTGTGATACACTCATATCGTCTCACGCTCTCTTTGTGCAGAGCGGTGTATTCCGCGGTGTAGAAGATGCCGCGCCCCACCACCGTGCCCGGAATTACCTGAATAACTTCGTCATGATCGCACTGTTGGAATTTCATGATCGCGCTCGCGCGGCGGCGGCGGCGGTCGCGCTCAAAATGCGGAAGCAATGTCCATAGGCCCGTTATGATGTTTACTCGATAAATGCGCCAACAAGAGAGAGAGAGAGAGCAGAGAGGAAGAGAGAGAGAGTACATTGGCAACTTGATATTTCTCACGGTCGAGCGGCCGCAGTGCGTTATACGCGCATCGCAGTGCGATTTGCGCGTTAATCGCGAATTACTAGCAACGCGCAACATTACGTACAACGCGAGACGTTAAACGTTTTAATCAAATTCACCTGCGCTGAAACGGGCTCGCTATTAACACGCCGGAAATCCATAAAGCCCGGCTCTCGCTCTTGTTCCGGAGAGATCCCGTCCCAGAGATTACAAACGTATTTTCGCCGTTTCGTCGTTCGCTTTGCAACCATTTACTACAATCGATCTAAATTCAATCCCGCGCGATCTTCATATCTATTTCTCTTTTTTATTTTCAATTATTGGCTATTACGACCGATAACCCAGTCCGTTTCTCACCGTCGTTGGTCCGGGATCGTTGCACACGTCGGTTTATCATCGTTGCCGAAGTACGTTGTCCGTGTGTGTGCGCGCACGTTGTAACGCGACGTCCGTGGTGGTTCAATTCACGGACACGACGACGTTGGTATTTATTTCGAATTTTCGTCGCGGTTTCCGACGCGGAAACAGCGGCGGAGCTGCTTTCACTGAGTCGGAGGGGGAGGAAACTGAAAACGCGGCTTCGTCGAGAGAGAAAGAGAGAGAGAGGAAAAAAAGAGATAGAGAGCGAAGTGGTAAAACGGAAAAGGGCAGCAGCAGCAGCAAGCTCGTCGTCGTCGCTCGGTATTGCGACGTATATACCTATGCTACACATCGTCATCAAAAACAGCGCCGACAAATTAGCGCGTGTACGTCGCCTGTCTACTTAGGGGAACCAATGCGTGCGGCGTAACAGTAGTGCGCTCGAAACGACGACGAGCCGCGTTCGTCGTCGTGTTGACGACGTACAAAATGTACTCTCCTGCGTCTCTCTTTCCCTCTTTTTCTCTCTCTCTCTCTCTCGGCTCGTCGAGAAGATAGCTTTTCACCGGTCACACGGAGCGAACGACGACGACTACGACGACGTTGGATGGGTTTCGCCGGGCAGAATTTTAACTCGACACACGGTCGAATTTGAAATTTCGCGAAGGGAGAAAGAAGCTATTGGAAGAGGAAGCCGCCGACTGCTCCGCTCTCGCGTGAAACCGGATGGAATTAATCGAATATAAAACACGGCATTAAGGAGAGCCGATCGAAGAGAGAGGACGCTTCCTTCCTGCAGAATTTCTTCTCTCTTTTCTTCCTCTCTCTCTCTCTCTGTCTCTTCCTGAGTCGCTGTCTATTCGGCAGACTTCTCGATATTCAAGTGCAAATTTCGCACTTTGGATATGTTCTCCGCGGTCGCTCGCGGAAGACGTTCTGCAACGCGCGTTATCTTGGTTGGCTCTCATCAATTTATTCCCGCTCAATTTCTTTCGCACGGCGAGAGGTTGACGCGCGACGTACACAGCAACGGGAATATCGAATCGCGAGGTGTGACAGATCGATCGGGAGAGGAGGGGAAAGAGAGGGTGGATTTTTCTCCTCCTCTCTGTTTCGCCGCGGCTAAACGCTACACGCGCCGCCGAAAGAGCAGGGATCGGAGTCGCGTTCGCGTTTTGCGGATTGTTTGTTTGCCGCGCGCGTTCCCTCTCCGTAAATAGTTTAGACAGAATTACCGAGAGGATTTGTAATCCCTCGTAAAAATATATGTTAGCACCCGGTTTACCGGACTCGCGAGAAGCTCGGAAGAAGGGGAGGGAAACAACGACGGCGACGGCGACGACGACAACGATATCGCGGCGCCCATGGGCTCGGGTCGAAAGAGGTTAAAAAAGAAAAAAAAAGGAAGAGGAAAGCAGAGAGAAACGCAGACGTATACTTTGCGCAAATATTTTACTTGCGCCTCGGATGTTCTAAGTACGCGGCTTCAAGTAGAAAGACAAATGTTGGGAGGATGGATCCATTTCTTGCTTAGGTTTCGGAGTTACACGTCTTCGCGACATCAGACGAAAGAGAGAGAGAGAGAGAAAGAAAAGAAAAAAGATTGATAAAATAATAGGATTAACGAGACGCGGGTCTCGATAATTGTATAACAAAAGACACGATGCGCGATGTAAAAATAAAAAAAAAATAAAAAAAACAAAAAAACAAAAATGACCAAAGTAACCGAGTTCCCGGGGTCTTAGTTTGCATTTAAGAGCGCATCTGTACACGGTCTTTAACGTGTACAGAATCCGTAAGTTCGTGTCGCAAGAAGCGTCGTGCGCGGCGTAATTCGCTCGGCTGATTCTCGCAGTGAATTATTCAATTTTCGTTCAGCGTGACGGCACCGATGCGAGACGACGATGCACAGACGACGACGACGACGTTAATTCCGTGACATCCATCTCGGCGCGGATTAACACGCGTATATGTAAATCGGGAGTGTCGTATTTTCCATTTTTCTCTCTCTCTCTCCTTTTTTTGATTTCCGAGTTAATATTTTAAGTTACAGCCGCGAATGCAAAAGCCAAGAATTTCCATCGCCCGCCCATCGGCAAAAGTACGACCATTTAATTCAATTATAAACGCGAACTCTCTCTCTCTCTCTTTCTGCTACGGACGTCAGAGAGATCCCGGGCACGGGGGGAGGAGGCGTTTATTACTTTTTATCCCGCGACAGCAGATTTATACGGAATTCGCCATACTTCCGTGGCAAGTAACAAGATTCATTCGCGTCCGTTTCTTTTATTGCTCGCGCCGGCGTTAATTATACTAAAAATCTCCCAGGCGCAATCTTCCAAGTCCGAGAAACGGACGACGTACGGGCGGCGATTTATTATGTTGATCCGAGTAGCGCAAAAGAGAACTGCTCGGACTCTAATGCTTCATAAGAATCGTATTCTAATTTCTCGGAGGAATAATCAGCATTTTCTCTTTCTCTCATTTTTTTGTTTTTTTTTTTAAATAATTCACCGGTCAGATTTCAACAATCGCCCACTTACTTTAGTTAATCAATTGGAAATGTATTTTACACGCGCAACACGTATCTCTCCTTCGAATTAAATGTATTCAACGACGAGGTAAAAAAAATAAAACGCCAGTTGAAGTGCGTGCTGCAACAATTTTGCGAAAAAACGCGAGTAGAACGTTCCTTCCAGAGTTATCTCGAGTTCTTGCAAAAATCTCGCGTTTCTGTGTGTAATGCAATTCCGCGTTTCTTTTTTTTTTTTTTTGTGCGTTGGCGGAGATGTATCTGGCAAACCTCTCTTGTACACTCTTTTGCGCGATAACATACCGTTACAATTTTTCGCCCCGGCGCACCGAGCGAGTCTGCCAAAGGAAGCGGGGGAGAGATGAATTGTTCGGGGGGGTGATGAGAGACAAGAGAACGAGTTACACGTCGATCGGCCGGAGAATCGCTGGAGGCCGAAATTTTTCGCTATTTCATATTTTCCCTAATTTACGAAGTGCTTTGCTCTTTCGAAAGTTTGATTAGAAGCGGCTTCGGCGAGCGGGTATACTTTGTGCAGCGGAGCGCGCGATTCTTCCCTCGACCGTAATTCGTCGAAGGGCCTTGCCGGGATGAGCTTTCAGAGGGCCAACCTTTTCGGAAAGCGCAACCGTCGCGCGCCCTGCGGAATCGGGGCTAACGACACGTAAAATTATCAATCTGGCGCAGCGAGCGGCGCGATAGCTATCAAGGGCGATTTTGATCGCGCCGTGTCCATTAACGAATTGCCGCGCGCGCGCGCGAGCGCGCTTCGAAGCGATTTTTAAAACATTCCCGATGCTCGATCATTATTTTTTCACGAGATACGCGGAGAGCGCGAGCTCACAGCCGTGCTCGGCGTGCAAAATAAAATGCGCTCGAGCACTGTCGCTTTTCAAATTACAGCGATTTATTAAATTATTCAATGTAATATATGCATACACCTCGCAAAACCAACGCGCAAACAGCGGTGCAGCCGAGCGGAGAGAGAATTTAACGTGCGCAACGCGCACACGCAACGTGTCCGTTACTACAACGTTGTAATTCAACAATCGTGACGTATAAACGTTTATCCCGCCGCGGTGATTATGTTCGCGTTCGCGCCTATGAGGATTTGTAAAATCGCGCGCGAAGAAAAACACAAATGCGCGATAGTTTTGTTTTCGCGTTTTCAAAGTTCCGTTTTTATAATTGACGCGCACATCTCACTGCTAGATGTGCGAATTAGCAACTCTGTGTAAAGTCTCTCCGCGTGTATATTACGTTTGACGATCCCCAACTGTCCCAAGTTCAACATCTTCTTCTTTCTTATTCTCCACAATTGGAATCAGTAATTGCGAAAAACACGTAATTGTGCTCCCGCAAATGGAACGAACTCTCGCGATGTAATTAGAACTAATTGTAAGTGCGAAAGATGAACTTAATGAGGGTTTTCTCTCTTTCTCTCTCTCTTTCACACACACACACACACACTCACTCACTCTCTCTCGTGACTGTCTGTGCGATCGTGACTAAGCGACGGTTTACGCGACATAAACGTCCGAGTTCCATATCCCGGGGAAGTCCCGCAAAGAATTTTAGCGAGGCCGACATGAGACCGCGACGTCCCGACTCCGTAGGAAACAATTATCTCGCGATGTAAGATAACGCTTAGACTGCCGTGGAAATTTGCCAAAGCGACCGCGACGCGGGGAAAGGAGGAAAACCGGCGTCATGACGATCAGCAACTTCCGGTGGCGGCGCGGAAAGCAGCCGAAGGCTATCGCACGACGCGACACATCTCTCTCGTTTTCTCTCTCTCTCTCTCTCTTCGTCCCTTTCGCTACGCAGACGCGTATTACGGAGGATCCCTCTCGCGGTTTCATTAGCCCGGATATTATGAGGAAAGTTTCGGTCGGGGGACGACGCGCGCGGCCCTCCGTCATTTGTCTTTCTCCCGAATTAACGTCACCCGGTGAATTGGCCGGTGATGCAGCGCGTCCGTAATCGCGTTTATCCCACCTCCAATTCACGCATGAGATAAAGACGGAAGAGAGACAATATTTGCACGACATCCGCTGCGACATCCGGTGCGTGCGCAACCGGAAAGAATCCGGTCACACACATGGGACATGGCTTTTCACCGACATCGCGCGCTTCCGTCGCGACACGTGTGTCATCCGACGCGCGCAAATTTACGTCTCAGCGAGTTTCGCTCTATCTTTACTAGCCCGTTAACTAAAACGCACGCGGGTCTTTGCCGTTATCTTCTTTCTCCGCGGCGACGAGAGCGCAATTTTTCTTTTCGCGCGTAAACGCTTGTGTCGTCGCATTTCATCGGCGAGTGTGTTCGTATTCCTCTATCGTCGACGAGCGCGGCGCAGACTTTCATTGCGCGAGAAAGCACCGTGGTAGTCGTCGTCGGACGTGAGAAAGAAGCGCGATAGCGCTTCCACGAGGATGGAAGCTCCCGCGGGAAGAGGAGGAGGAGGAGGAGGAAGGAAAGCGCGAGGGCGCGAGCCCGTAAAATTTATACGGAAGATAATATATCGGGACGGCATTTTGCGGGAGCGTTCAAGCTTCTTTCGCGTTGGAACGGGACGACACGGAGAGACGGAGTGGCTTATTTTTGGCGCGCGCGCGGAAGAAAACGCTTCTTTCTTTCTCGCGCGAGAAGGGGCGCGCTAAAGAATGTCTCGCTTTTGATTTATGCGCCGTTCCAGAAGTTGCGGATGCACAAACATCGTCTGGCACCAGCCGGATTGTTCTCGCACCTTTCCGAGCGCGCGCCCTCCTACAAGGATACTTTGCTCCGTTACGCGAGAGGTCTCCTTTACTCCCTCTTCCCACCCCCGAAGATACAAAACCGACGTTGGCGCGTTCTGTTCTAGCAATTTATGTGAGAGTTTTATCCCGCCCGTTGTGTCTCGCCATCCGTCAACGGTATCCTCTCCCTCGCGAGCGCGGCGAAAGATGAATGTAATTGTCCGCGGACAGCGTGTGACCGCGAGGCGTCGGTCCGCGCCTCGGAAAAATGCGTCTTTCTGCTATTTCGCGAGAGAGACAATCCGATCTTATACCCTCCGGACTCTCTGCAGGACAAGTCTTCTTGCTCGGCATCCAACGTGATTAACTTGTCCGTTGACGCATCGAAGAACTTTCTTGATCGGCTTTCCGTCGTGCTCGAGCGTTTCGACATCGACATTAACGGTCCGAGAGTATCGACAATGTACAAGAACAGGATTGAAATACGCGGAAAAATAATGGCGAGGTAATGGCGTGCGGGCGAGGTAATGGCGTGCGAGCGAGTTGTAAGGTTTTTTTTCTGGTTAAATCGTATGAATGTTTTTGCAATTATTGCGTTTGCGATACGCCTAACGGCGTGCGTGGGAATTGCGAGCGCGCATTAAAATGAGCGACAGGCACGGGAGAGACGATGTACCTCGGCATACATCATAGGTGCAGTAATTAGCCGATAAACGGTATAATAAATGATATTTAGAACATGTCAAGCTCCCACTCGAAACTTCACTGCGCGCCGTGTATCTGCTTTCAGCCAAATGATAAACTTCTAATTAATTGCGTGAAAGTCAAACGCATTGCATTAAATAGCGACAATACACCACCAGGGCTCGTAATTAGTATTGAAGCTCGTTATCGAACGCTCTTCTTTTTTTTTCTTTAATTAATTCTTAAATTATCTATATAATTCTTTCCCTTAATTAGTTCCCATTTTATCTCGTATTTTCGATCCTGGCGATGATTTTATTAAATCCAATGCGCTGCTTTGATCCTCTTATACGCGCCCGCTCTCTCTCCCTCTCTCCCTTTTTCATCGGGACGATCGTATCACGGCGAATGTGATAATAATAATAACTTCATTAAGTGCAACAACATACGTAAAAAGTTAAATTGAGATTTCACAACAAGTTCCGGATTTAATAGAGGCTTGGAACTACCCTATCTGGGGCTCACAATTATGTAACTTTGAAAAACCTTCGCTAGAGAGTAAACAGATACTTTAGAGTGATCGAGAATGACCTACTCGCTTAATTAAAATGATTAAGCAAGATACTGCGGTTGAAATGAGAAGAAAAAGTGATTTCGGCCTGAATGTCGTTCAAATTGAGAAAATTTTATGCAAGACACAGAATTGAACTCTTCTCTCTATACGAGAAAATGACAGCTGTTGCGCGCCGAATATATGTACGGATGGAACAAAAAATGTGGTTAAAGAAATCGCGGAGTTCTCTTTCGCTGAAAAGCTTCTTCCGCATTGTACTCGAAGATTTATATCGAAATATCGAAGGAGAGAAAGAGAGACGCGGTTTCTCTCGTTGCTCCCGAACCGGACACTCTCTTTCTCTATCTCTCGATGGGATTTGTCACCCGGAAGAATTTTAATAGATTTCGATAAAAGATAGCTCCCGGGCACTCGCGGCGCGGCTCGCGTGTTTTTGACATCGGAATTCAAATGGTGCGAGAATTTGTCAGAAACGCGCGCGGGTGTTAAGCCGCCCGGGATATTGCGCTACGCTACGGTTATCGGCGGCGGTGACAAAAAGCCGTCACACTCCGGCGCTGAGCAAATGAGCCCCCGTTCGTTTTTTTTTTCGGATCGGAGACGATGGTTCTCTTCCCAGCCAGCCGGGATTACAAGCCGCGCGTCCTCCTCGAACGAGAAGAAGAAGGAAAAGGCAGAGAGAGCCCCACGCGGAAAAGACCTTCCGAAAGCCTTCGCGGGAGCTTCGGGCGCTCTCGTTCTTACGGCCCGGGGAATTTTCAGGCGTCAGGCTTTCCGAGGAAAATTTATGGCGAGGTCACAGCTTGGATCGCCATGAACAGCGCTCACCCTCCTTTATCCCGGCTTGTTATCGCGCTGAACCTTTTGGCCCCGCAGGTGTTACACGCGTGTGTACGTGAGCGGACGTTCCGAAAGATGTTCCGAGGGGGCATTCACGCGTCTCTCACGGACCTGACGGGCCGATAACGATTTCGTATAAAGGTCGTGCGCGCCTATTGCCGAGAAGAGAGGTTGATCTCGGTGGACGCGCGCGCGCGTTCGTTTTCGCGATTTGCAGCGGTTGAGATAAGACGGGGAGGAAAACGGAAACGACGAGAAATTCAATGAAGAACGAGCAGAGCTCTTTATACCGGCGAGAGAAAGAGAAAAAGAGAGTGGGGAGAGTGAGGGAAAAGGGAGTGCAAAGAGGGAGAGATGGCCAGCGATCGAGTTACCGATTTATTGGACCATAAATTATCCTTAACAGACGTCGATAGCCGTGGAAGTTCGTATCTTCCGTTTTTAGAGCCACAGGCGGCAGTCGCGCGATCATCCAATTTCACGGTGGATATCATTTCTTGCATATCCCTGAGAAGACACATTTTGCAATTATGATATGTGTGTACGGCGGTGGTCGCCGCGACGCGCGGGCGCGCGCGCGCGCGCTCACGTCAGAAAATGTAAAGCTTTGCTCCAAGGAGATTTATCGACCGCAATTTTTGACGCTTCTCGCGAATATCGGACCGCTTTTCTGTTAGCTGACGTTTTACGAATACAAGATGTCGCGAGAAAACGACACGTGAGACGGACAGAACGGCGTTTCTCTCTTAACTCGCTCTCTCGCTCGTTCGATTTTTCACATAGGCAAGAAAATTTCCATCTCTCTCTCGTGTACGCGTCGCGAATTATTATTTGACGTTCGAAATTCGGCTCGAATTTTTGATTCGCGATTTAATTACATTCCAATAGAAAAAATTAAAATGTCGCGAGGGAAAACGCGAACGATGTTTACGAGTGCGTGGAAATAATTGCAACTGCGACACTTCGAGCGGCGTATCGCGCGCTTCGTGCGATAGGAAACGGATTAGGAGAAACGAACAGTGAGAGAGCAGAGGGACGCGGGAGCTAACGAAACCGGGAGCGACGGCAGAAAAGAGAAGATAACGGACGACAAGGAGAACCAGATCCAATTTGATGACTGGATACACATCGCTGAATGCGCGTCTAGCTAAAGTAATTATTAACGCCAATTGCATCGTAATTAAACATCGCTTCGCGCGCGCGCGCGCGCACGCCTTCGTCCCGGAGTTATCACTCGTCGGGTGTGTCCTTATTCACGCGAATCGTCACGACTTTTTTCTTTCTTCCTTTCTATATTTCTATAAAAAAATTAAAGACGTCTAAATTAAAGTGCTATAGATGAGAAAAAAGCTACTTCGAAACTGCAGAAAAAAAACTCTGTTTTATGCTAATCGAAATACCTGTACGTAATTAATGTGTCGTATCGTATCGCGCGGCGGTGTGAAACGCGAGGCTGTGTCGCACGACCGGGTATGTGTGTTGTAATATGCACGTCGCAAGCGCCTTATCGGCGATCGGTGCATAAAAGCGTTTTACGGCCCTCGCACAAAGAACGCGACTTTGCGCTCTCTCGCGCGCGCGCGCACGCCATCATGGCGCGCATATAGCGACACGACCGCGACGTTATAATGCATAATTCCCAAGTATATCATCAACCACGGCGTTTACCGTTTTCTTCAAAGCCGACACCCGCTTCGGAGGAAGCGGGTAAGGAAGACGCCGCGCGCGCGCGGAGAACGCTCTTTTATTCTGCCGCCGCTGATCTTTCGCGTTCACCGTATACTCATTACGCCCCGCAGCTAGACGAGTCCATTAATGCGGCGAGAGCAGATACCGGGGGCGCGCTTTAATTGTCCGTTATAACTCAGGCGAACGTAACTCTTCCCGTAGGGATGTCAAGGAAGAAGAGAGCGAGGAGGACATGGAAAGAGAGAGAGAGAAAGAGAGTTTACCGGTGGGAGAGCAGATAGGGAGAGAACGGGGAGAGGGTTGTGGGAGCTGCTGCTGTGTCGCATGGAGAGAACGACGCAGTGAAGAACGAGCGACGGAGGGAGGTTGCGGCGGAGGTGAAAACCGTGGAGAAACCGGAGGCGAGCGGTGGCATTTTAAGTTCGCGAGGGTGTTAGTGAAAAGGCGACATTAAAACGTCAGGCCACGTCTTGTATGCATCCCAGGGGTCGCGGATGAGGCATCGTCAAAAAAAGGCGGGGCGGTGGCGCGCCCCCTTAAATCAGTGTAATCGGTGACCTGCCTGGGGAGTACATTAGAATAATTTACGACGTTCCCCCGCAGCAAGACGTAAAAAGACATCGTGTAACGCTTTTCGTTCCGCTTCTCGTTTCTCTAAGTCGCCCCTTCTATCTCTCTTCTCCCTTTCCCTTCCCCCTTCTGGTCTTTTCTTTCCTTCCGGTCTCGGTTTTTCCTTCTCTCAATAAAATCGCGCAGCGTATGCTCATCAATTTCAAAAAACAATTAACAGAAAAGTCTCTGTATAATTCAATACTTTTTTTTCTTAAATATTCCGTTTTTTATATTAAATATTTCTCTCTCGGACCGTCCGAGAGAGAAATTAATACGTCGGCGATGCGCGTGCCACGAGAGATACTCTCTCGCCGCGTAACTGGACAGGGAACAATGATACACCGGCGTATCACGAAGCTGCTGCGGTCTACCGCGGACACAGAGGTTTCGGATAGCTCGTCCGACCGCTGCGAAGCTCTCCGGAGCGATTAAGTTCGAAAGACGGCACCGGGGAATGCTCCTGACACTCCTGTGAGGTTACCGTGTATACATTTCCTCCCCTTTAAGTCTATGACCGCGCGGCGCCAGGATCAAGCCGGACGAGGGTCTAACTAAAACTCGGAAATAACTTCTTACGCGCGTCCCGAGCAGACTTCGATATGGGCGAAGGGATCCCAAGCCGGTAGGCTACGGTTCGCTTGCGGTTCGCTCTCGGAAATCTCGAACCAACTTTGCGCGTTAATTGCATTATCGAACAACTCAAATGATAAACAAATTGGATTACGAGCAGCGAGTTAAATTTCGCATCCGCGGTGAGGACTCGGGTCGAAGTTTTCGTTCGATCACATCGTCTCTTCCTTCCTTCCTCGCTCCTTTGGTGTACTCGCGAGAGAGAGAGAGAGAGATCCTCCCGTCGCGTCGAGAGACACGTCGAGAGATCGTTCTTGAAACTCTCTCTCTCTCTTTCTAATATTCTGTCCGGATATATCCATCTCGAACCCGCCGGGAGAAACACATTCTTTCGGTAAGCGAAGGATTAGGCAGGCGTGAGTGGACCCACGGGGAATTTTCCTCGTTGAACGCGCAGGGTTCGCGCGAAAGAGAAGAGCAACACACTTCCCGCTCACGTGGCAGTTCCGTATGTTTCTCTATCTACCGAACAGGACGCGTGCCTTATACACATTGGATCGACGGTCTCGGGGGACGCTTGTTTAACCGTTAACTCCTGCCGATCGGTATCTAGGCTCGCCTGGTGCATGTAGCGCCAAAGGGGTGGTAGCGGACTCGTAAATATTTCTCGCCCCCGTGTATTAGTCGTAACGCTCGCGCGCGCGCACACGTGTTTTCCGAGCGGTTAGCCCGTTTCTCGCCTCCTCGAGGGATTGCAAATAACAATCGATCGAAATTTTACCAGCGGGTTCGATAAGGGAACGCGGGAATTAACGAGGCGAGAGGTCCGCTGGCTGGGCGGACCACGGAAATGTGTGCCGTGAGATCTCAAACGTGTGCAATATAACACACATTTACAATGTACGTATATATTTTGAAATAAGAATTTGTCTGCGGCAACAAGATTACAAACTAATAACAAAAATGGCAGAAATAAACGTCAAGCGTTGACGCAAAACAGGCGATTTTATTGCCCGGGAGAATTCGTTTTCGCGACCCCCCGACGGTAACGGCGTCTACGCTGACATTGCAAATTGATAAATCGCGACGTGTCGCGGCAACGTTTGCGTAGCGTAACGGGCGCTTCTATTCGCACCCTTCCCTCCCCGTCCGCGCATATGTGTCAGAAACGATCATCGTCGCCGCGCCACCTGATGCTGCACGCGCGTTTATATCCAATTCGGTATTCGGGCAAATGCGAATTCCCGCTTCCTATCCACGATCGGCAAATATTCGCTCGCTCGCGAAATGCTGCTCGCCCGTACGTAATAATTAACGCGTATTGACACGCGTAGCGACTGCGTGTTTCCTCGAGCGCGCGTCCCTCTCTATTTGCCGGGGGAGTGTTTTGCCCCGACGTCAAGACTCTCCCGATGATTCAGCGACTCCGCGATGTTCTGAATAATGCAGTGATTAAACTCGAAAGGACGTTAGGCGCCGTGGAAAGTTCCGATGTCGTCGCGGCAGCCAACCCACCGCCGATGTCGATGCATTTTAAATGCCACATACCTGTTGGACGATATCACGATGATGGGAAATTCGATGCTCGTTGGAAAATAACACGGGACATCGCCGAAATCGTCGACACGAAAACATTGCGTCTTCGAACGCTCTGCGTTGAAATGCAAAAGAAAAAAAATAATAAGATACTCTCTGGAGTAAACGCTATTTTTCCACTTTCTGTCGTCTCTACATTAAATTAAGTATTTTCAATCGCACATAGACAAAGATTTGTGTGTGTGTGTGTGTGTACATCAAAAATATTGCAGTCCAACTGGTGGAAAATTATAATATATAAAAGATAAATGTGTAAATTATTCCTCTTGCAAATAAGCACAAATTATGAACAATGTCTGCCGTGCACTGTTCTCTCTCTATAATATTTGTGTGTGTGTGTGTGTGTTTTCACAATATACACATTTAATGTTATAATTTTAGTAAACAATAGTATGTACACATGCAGTATTTATTGTTATTCTAAAACAGTTTAATTGCTCTGCGCACTGCGGTGCGCTAATTACTTTAATTAGGCGAAGCTTCTCTAATACGGAATTTATGTTGAAATTAACGCAATTGGGCACCGATGCGTGGTAGAAAACAGTAATGAGAGATGATAAAGCGAATTTCTATCGAAGAAATGCGCTTCGAGTCTCCTCGGAAATTAGCCGTTGGAAAATTTCGAGAGTTACGGCGTGACTGATGAAAAAGAAACGTGAAAATTCGAAGCTACGATCGCGCATCGTTGGCATTGCGCAAGATATAGCGGCGCAACTTGTTGAAAGATGCACCAGATGATGATCGATGAATTAATTAACGCCGGCGAATAACTGACTTGCACAATAGTTCGCTTGATACGCGAACCGAAAATAGTTCGCTACTCTCCTCTCCCTCTCCCGAATATCGCGAGAATATTCATTGAAGATCCCAGCCGGCGGCGCCATAAAAGAGTTACGGTCTCTGAAACACAATCGCACGCTCTCGACGATGTTCCATTAGCCGTGTTAAAATTTTCGAGGATCATTAAAATTAACGCGTGATTATTGATCCCGTTTGTGACAAGCTCCGCGACTCTGTTCATTGTGTGACGTTTGTCGCGCGAATTTCGAGTATTCGCAGGTTACGTACACACGTCGCGCGCTTTCGAGATGAAACACGCGCGCGCACGTGAAAATTACGATGGGAACGATCGCCGTGGTATTAATGGACCGCGCGCGAGCGGGAATGAACCCTCCGCCACCCTATGTTTAATTATACGGCACAGGAAACGCATCGCATGTGGAAGCAAGTTCTCTCTCTCTCCGCGCGCGCAAGATAATAGTCGATGCGAGGTTGGCGGTCAAGCAAATAAACGATTAATCCGAATATCGGGATAACGCGTTTCTGCACTTTACGTACGAAAATAGATAACGCGGTACTTGTATTTCGTATATTTCGAAATACAAGTTTACGAGTAAAAAGACATCGATTTTACACGGGGAAATACGAGAGAATTCTCCCTTTAACTTTCGCGATGCGTTCTCTCATTTCCGAAAAAACGGATTCGATATAACGTTGCGCATTACTCGCGATGAGACAGGATCAAGAGCAATCGATCAAAATGACCGAGCGGGGGTCGACACCCGAATAGACGTGAGTGTAATTAGAAACGATTGGTTTCGCGCGAAAACTCGAAAACTGTTCTGCAAACGACAAACGTGCGCGTATATAACAAAAGCCGCGCTCTGCCGCGTTAACGTTTATTAAACGGGAGATTATTAAAATTTTCGCGTTAGTCGACACATTCTCTCGCAATGGTCGTTAAAATTTAATTTACAAAAACACCGGCGCGTGCATTCGCGCGCTCTTTCCCGTCCCGTCGTTAAATATTAAAATATGAAATAATTTACGTGACAAAAACAACGATCGATCGCGACGTGTTTTGTAAGTAGCCGAAAAGCCCGTCATTCGCATTAATCACGCGAATTAGCTGCCGATATAATCGTTGAGGAACGGAAGGGGGAATTTACATTGACGCGCGCCACCGTCAAGAACTGAAGACAGAAGCGTCGGACTAAATCGCTATAACGCCAAATTTATGCAAATTGGATTTAGCAAGTTTAATACACCTTGGGCGGAGTTTACCTCGGTCCTCCGAGGAACGTCTTTTCCACTTTACTTGTCAATTGATCGACAGACTCGAGAGATATTGATTTTGCCAGTAGTCTTGGGAATATAACGCGCGAAAGAAGAAAAAAAGAGGAGACAGAAAGAGAAAGAGTTCAATCTGCAATTTACTATTTCAATTCGCCGAGTTTAATGTGATCACATGCATGATATTGCGAATTAAACAAATAACGGATAAACAATTTAGCTGCGGAATGAGCGACTCGTTGACTCGCGGCGACACAACTTGAATTCGACGCGAGGGTCCATCAACACGGCGCTTTAATCGCCGTCAGAACTTTAGCAAATTATCAAGCGTACGATGTTTGCAGAAAAATGTTAGTGCAAATGTGTAACCGTCCGTCAATGCACACGGCAAATTTGGTTAAACAAATTTAACATTTACGCGTTTTGACGCGCGCCCACACGCGACGGCGTACAATGCGCAATATATTATGTTCCGGCGAGAACGGGGGAGAGAGCAACGACCGCAATGGATATCGAAAACGGCCGAGATAATATTTAACAATGATTGGATGAGAAGCTTATTATATTTCACAGATAACCACGGGCGTTAAAAACTTGAGCGCGCAGACCATCCCCCGCGCGGGGGATATCTGGCAACGCGTGAATCGGATTACAAAAGCTCAGAAAATTCGGAAAAAGTGCCCTTCCGACGACGACGACGTCAAATACGCAACAAAAATCTTCTGCATCGCAACACACAGCATCCGCGCGCTGCTCTACGAGAGAAAGCGCTTTCGCGCGCACGCCAACATGGCCGATACTTTAGAAAATAGAAGCGCGGAGGTAAAGGGCGCGCCCCCGGGCGCTGGCCATTGCGCGGAGTTTGGATCGTGATTGATGACTGCGCCAACAAGCGATGGCCAAGTGTTTTCGAGCGTGGAGGTGCCGAGCCCAGCTCATTCACCACGCATCCCGTACTATGTGCGCCGCTACACGGCCGACGTAACGTCACGTACATACTCTCGTCTCTTTCTCTCTCTCTCTCTTGCGAGGGCGGAGAAAATGCGGAGAGTTCGCCCGATATCGTTTCATTTAGAGCGTTTTCTCCGCGATATTCAAAAGCTTCGAAGCGCGCGTATATAATTTTTATTCAATCGCGCGCGTCTCTTTGCGCGAGCACACAATTAAAACCTCAATATTATGCAACAGAGACAGAGATCGTTGCACACGTGTGTTCGTCGTTGGAATATACAAACGGGGAATTGCGTTAAATAACAATATATCTCAATATATTACGGCGCTTAATAAGATACGAGCGGAGATTCGCGGCGCAGATCAACTTCCTGATCCTTCGCGATGCGTATATGTATTATTATCGGTCGAGTTTTTCACGTGTACGCTTTTTCGCGTATGTGTGCGCGGTTTAAGCTTGATAACCGAATTAGTTGTGATACGCGAACGCGAAGATTATCGGCAGAAACTCATCTCTTTCTCTCTCTCTCTTTCTCTCTGATTTGTCGGGAGGTGGAAGAGAGATCCAGGTTGTAAGGGAATGCGGTAGCGATTAAATACTTCCGTTACCTCGCCGAGCGATATCCTATTAAAATCCATTCGATCTCCATCGAAGAGAAAGAGAGAGAGAGAGAAAAAGCGAACGAACTGGCGCGCGGGCTGATCGTATAATTTTATTAACCCCGTTATGAGCATCAAACGAATCACGTGGATTAATGGGATTTTGCCTGTCACAGTGTGCAACGAATTCTCTATTCCGGCCTCTCGGAGAGAACATTGGCGGACTATCGAGCGCAACGTCGGACAATGAGTCATAATCAATCTTTTCACCGCCGGTTTAAAAACATAATGCGCGCACGTGTGCACTTTACACGTATTTACAGAAAGAGGAAACTATTTAAAAACAAAAAAAAAACATCGTTCCGCCGGAACTGCCCGATATTTTCGATATTTCCAGATTTGTTTCGCGTAATACTGTTTGCGTTCTGACATCGTCAATATTTAGCGGATAGTGCGTGTCCTCTTCTCTCTTTCTCTCTCTATCTCGTTGTTTATTGCAGATAATAAACGCGTACTCTCTCCCAATTGTGCTAAAAGGCAATTACGTGTGCCGCACAAAGTAATCCCATTGTTACGTAACATGTATCGTTCGAGGCTTGTTCAACGGTTTTGCAAGTCCAATTGTTTAATTCCTACTCGTCGAGCGCATTACGTGACGAGGAGAGAATATTACGCTCCAGAAAGCTCAAGTATCGGACAATGAACCGGGAAAGAAAGAGAGAGAAAGAGAGAGAGAGAGAGAGAGAGAGAGAGAGAGAGAAAGAACTCGCGATGACAGTGAGAAACCGAATGCGGAGATATCAACTTTTTTTTTTTCACCACGATTCTCGTTTCCTTCTCGTGGGCGCGTTGTCGGAACGGAATTCCGTATATATAATGTGTCACGTCGGGTCGTCATACGCGTTTCGAACCGTGAAATTGCTATTTATTCTCAGGACGAAACGCGTGGAAAGAGAGAGAAAGAGAGAGAGAGAGAGGAGAGGGAAAAACACGGAGGGAAGAGACCGGAGCGAAGAACCGACCGTCGTAACCATTTGGCCACCTCGAATCCATTACGGGGGACGCAACTACAAAGTTATCGCCGCGCGCTAGTTGCCAAGACGCGCGCCGTCTATGTAACAAATGCAAACGAATGCGGGAGTGGTTTTGGTTTAACGATGCCGCGTTTCTTCCCTCGTTCTCGCGCTTCGCTTTCAACTCGCAACGAAGAAAAGAGGCGAAGTGAATTTTGCGATCGCCGACGCGGAAAACTCGCGAACGCAACAAAAGGACGTTTTCTCTCGAAGTTGCCGAGAGACTGCCTCGTTTTCGGCCGCTAACTTCCGTTTCTTATACATCGCGAGCGTTCGATCGCTCGTTGAAAATCGAGCAGACTTCTCCGATACGAGACGCCGAGAGAGATCGAAGAGTTTTCCCTTTCCCCCCAAAGTGTGGAAAAAGTCGCGGAAAATTAATTCGGCGGTCGACGGATTTATCGTCGGAATATCACGCCGGGCTCTCTCGCGAAATTAAGTTTTGGAAATTAATTTATACCGATCAATTTTTGAGAGGAAAGCTTACGCTGCGTTGGGAGCGAATGTTCGATTCCGGCGAGCCGGGACGTTATTATCGTTTCGCCCTCCAAGAATAAATTCCGCCTTTTCCACTCGCGGCGCGCGATCGTACGTTACGGATTTGCGACTTTACTCTCCCGCACGAAGAGCGGCCCGTCGCGCGACGACGTGTGGGCGCGCGATCACGTCGTTTCGTTTCATTTGTTTTCATTCCCTCTTGCCTAGGCATAATGGATATCGCGGAGGAGTAGTTGGCAATGGGGCAATGGCGCGCGGGGGCGTTCTGGCGGTTCGAGTGAATTTAAATCTTTCGCTCGCGCGAGAGGGGAGAAAGAAAGTACGTGGGGGGCGTGTCGAAATGGGTGGTTGTCTGGGTCTAGTAGAGAAACCGCTCGGAAGGGAAGAAGAGAGTGAAGCGAGTGGCCGAGGTAATAAAACGCTAAAAGCGTCTTACGCGGATCGAGAGCGGGCGCGCGATATAGCCGCTAGTTTGACGCGAGCTTCTTAGCTCTTTATTTGATATTTATTCGCATGGAAGCTCCTAAGATAGCCGGGCGAGACTTCTTCCGGGTCTTTTCTGCGAGGAAGGCGTTATATATACGTACGACGCCACGTCTGACGAAATAAAGTGCAACGTGACTGCGGTGCATTATACAAGATCCGAGCCACGAAAAATTTCCAGCGATTTGGTTCCCGGTTTGTCCCGTCGCCGTTGTTATCTCCGTGCTTATCGCACGGGGATAACGAAAAAGCAGACACGATTCCGCATGATTCTCTTTCTTTCCCGTCATATTTTTCCTCTTTTTCCGTGTGTGGTAAAAAAAATAAACAGCATTAATTATTACGCGTGTCATAATCGAGGCGCAGATATCGGTCACATAGTTCGGAATATTGAAAGCATATCGACGTTACGCGCTGATAATAGAAAAAAGTTCGCAATAATTCACTATCGGGCCAGCATATTTGTCAATACGTCAATCGCGTAGGAATAAAACATCGGTCATTATAACCTGGCGGCTATTTTATAAATTCTGCTAAACACAGCAATATTGTCGCAGGTAAACTGCACCCGGTCGAAATTGATATGCATTTTTGTGCCAGTTATGGGAATAATGACGATCGCTTTGGGATAATAAAAGTAAACACACACACACGCATACGATTGCGCTGCAAACCGGACGATTTATGAATGTCCGACACACGAAATCACTGTTATATAACGCAGTCGCGCGGCCGCCGCGGTTAATAATTCGCGTTGGCAATTTTTTCGAGAACCCGCGAGCGAAACGGCGCACGATTGACGCGGACGGAAAGGGCCACATTACGGGGTGAATGGGGGTTTCTACTGAATTTCCTATATCTCTCGTTACAATTGCTCGTAAAACCGCGACGGTTGAAATATAATAGCGCGAATCGAAAGCGGCATATTATTCGGCAACTGGAACGCGGTCGTTGACCGCGCGCGACTGTGGAAACGGACCGCGCGGACGTTAAAATAAAAACGCGTATCCCGCGCGCATCGATTCGCGCCCTCCCGCGTCGTCCTCGCAACTTTTATTCGCTCCCGTTTCCTTCCATCCCCTTCGGACGAGCGCGAGATTCTCGAGAGCACGCAAGAGTGGCGAGATTACGGGACGAGTTGTTCATCGCGGCCGACTTATATTTTCGATAGTACAACGGGAATGGGAACACGCGCGCGGTCTTGTAATTCGGGCGCGCCTGAGTGGTACGAGAGAGAGATGTAAACGTACCTGTTATAACGTAGACGCGCTCGTTAGCAGTGCGGCTGGTGTGCCATTTGGGAGCCGTTGTTGTTGTTCTATCGAGCGTTCTCGGGGTGAAGCGCGCGAGAGTCGGAGCCTGGGTCCGACCCCGGGCTGCAAAGTCCGTTTAGAACTTCGGGATCCCCCAAGTGTTTCCACCGATCCTGCCCGCCCCACTGCCGGTTATAAATCGCCGCGCATCCAGTTTCCCACGTAACCGGCGCGGCGCCTGACTACAACTACGGGACTTTCGGCACGCGCGTTAATTTATGTAGGCCCCCGCGAATATCGAGGTGAGCTCAGGAGGGAGCGGAGGACGAGCGGGGAGAAGGGTATAGAAGAGAAATATATGCTCGGGAGCCGATAAACTTCCGCGAGGACTAGTCGCCGTTCTCTCCGCGCGCAAGTTCGGACTTAATCTGTCAGAATTCGAATTTAACTCGAGCGTCTCTCTCTCCGCCCCGTTTTCTTCATTCTCCATCCGTGAGCGTTAACGCGGCTAAAACGGTCTCTCTCTCTCTCTCGGCCAAGAGAAATTGGAAACGATCGTTTAAACTCGCAGGCGTCGGCGCAACCACCTGGCAAATGCCTCGCAACGAGCTCGTTTATCGGCCCACCCCCTTGTCGACCGCTGATCGGCGTCCGATAGCGAGCTCTTGCCCGTTACCTTGTTACGGAGATACTAATCCGAATATCTTCGGAATAATTTATCCGCAATTTCGCGAAGAGCGTGTGGACGCGATCTATTTTTCCTCCCTTTCTCTCTATTACTCTTTCCGACGACCCTTCCAGCGGGCATATTTTTTTCATCCCCGGCAATCCGTGCCAGCGATTTCCCGACTTTCGTCCATTTATTTCCCTCCCCCGAAAAAAAGAAAGCGGTGTTTTTTCCCTGTTGTTTTTTCTGTCATCAACGCGATTGCAATTGGCGGCCGGCTGTAATATATATATATATATATATGTGTGTGTGTGTGTGTGTGTGTGTGTGTACCGCAGGGTGCGCAAATCGCGCTCATCTTGAGTGTCATTACGACCGGGCGGAATCGAGTCAGGGTGAATAATACACGCACCGCGTTCTCTCTCGCGACGGCTGTAACGACCTGTTTTCCGCAGCGCCAGCATTATCGGATCGTTCGTCATCGCGACGCGTTTCCCTTTTATCCGTCAATCTTGAAATTCACCGGTAATCAGGAATTTAAAAAAAAAAAAAGAAAAATGTCATTAAGGTAGTCGCGCGCTTTGTCTCATTCAGATCTCGTCCTGACTGAGGGTTGCCACCCTCCCATGAGATGCATTATCGATCTAAATTCCGAAGGATTCCGCACGATCCTCGCGATCGGAATTCTCCGAACAGTTGTCGCTGAATCTTCGTACGGAGCAAATACGGTCGCGCACTTCCGGGCGAGACTGAAGACAACATAATTAACTCTGTACAAGCTTGAGAGACTGCAATTACGCTAGGCACAATTGTGCGCGAATACACGGCTCGCGCCGATACATAACGACGTGTGAGGAAATTAAAAAACAGAAATGTATATAAAAATCGCGTTTGCGCGCGCAAATTTTGCCGGCACGTTCGAAAGTTTCTGAAATAAAGATGTTCAATTTCGGTTGCGATCTCTGCAAATAAAAGTTGTAACATGTCGTCCACTTGGTGCCCGTTGAACAAACGGCTTATAAAAGCTCTCTCGCTAAATTAGAAGTTCCGCGCAAATTGACGAATGTTTATTTGGATGGACCAGAGTGAAACTGGTCCGGAAGAAGTTATCCTTACACACTGCCCCCTTCCTCACATGTGTGCACACACACACACACACACATACAAATATTCGCACAGAGATGTGTTTCGCGTGTGTGTGACACGTAACGTCGACTTATCTCCAAGGGTCGGTCGAGGGAAAAAGTTCCTACGAACGTTTTTCCTTCTGACGTTTCCTTACTGCGTCTATTTTCTAATGTCTGTCTAAACTTCCCGCTCTTCCCGCCCACACTCGAAGCAAACTAACTAAAGTTTTTCGAGCACTCCCGGGTCCCGCGCAAAGTTAAGATCAGGAATGTAGCGTGTCCGCGCGCGCGAGTTTCGAAATCTTCCAGCGGGAAGAGGGGGGAAGGGCATTACCAACTCCTCGATCTCAAAAATTCCTTATTAATTTTTTAAGAGTCTTGAGACGCGGCGGAATCCGCGTATCGACTAATGCACGGCCTTCAAAACTTCTGTATCGCGCGCGCTGTCCCTTTACTCCCGAGGTTCTCTCTTTCTCTCTCACAGGTTTTCTCAGATAAACTCAGAAATTACCGAAACTTCTCCCGCGCGCACTCCCGTCGCGAATTGAATTTTATTCCTCATCTCATTTCTCAAGTATTAATGAGAGAAAAAGAGAGACAGAGAAAAAGAGAGAGAAAGAGACCATGTCACGAGACCTAAAAGTTGAACTGAGAAAAAGGTAAAAATAAATTTCAAGTCACGACAGAGAGAGAGAGAGATAGAGAAAGGGAGGAGGAGAGGAGCGGAAGAGGAAATATTCCGCTGATATTGCATTCCAAGAATACGCGTCTCGGCGGCAATGAAATTTCGTCAGTGTGTGATTCTCTTCCTCGAATGAGAGTAATTTCGGTGTTCGAAAGTTGTACCCGGTCCATCTTCCGGCGGCTCCATTGCTAGAAGGGAGCGGCTCGATTGTACGACAACGTTCGCTGAGAATCCCTCATGAATGGCACTGGAGGTTCCTAATACCCTTCGTAAGAAAGGTAACCCAACGTTCGCCCTTCCCGTCTTAACGACGACGACGCTCTCCCTCCGTCCCTTTCCGGATGTCTAAGTCTCTCTCTCTCTCTCGAGGAAGCCAATTAACTGCGGCAGCGACTCGATGTAACTCCCGTTACAAAGTCAACCGGGATATAATTATCATCACCGACGATCTGTTCTTTTTCTTCCCGCTCGTCCGTTTTGAGAGATGAGCATCAGGTCCAAAATAATCAGATTGCACGACGGTTTTTGCAGTTTTAACGACATACCGGCGACATCGACGAGAAAGACAATTAACGCAAATGCGACATTGTGCGGTATATACACCGGCGTCGTCGTCGTCATCGTCGTCGTTGCTGCCGCGGTAATAACGTCCTCGCAAGAGATTTAATACTATTCGTATCCGATTCCGTCCATTTTCCGCCGGTCATCACGCTACTCGTAAACAAAATGGAATTATTACTGCGTCCTGACATTAATTACGTGATGACGTAAATTGAGTGAAATTCGCGTCGCTAATACGTTTAAAACCGGAGGAGAGAGAGAGATAGAGAGAGGAGGTGCCAGACGCGGTCGCAGAGAGAGAGAGAGCGTTTCGACCGCGGAAGTTCCGTAATTGCATCGAACGGGTTAATTGCCGGTAACGGGGACGCGAAACGATACCTTGCGGTCGCCGAAGCGCCGTAGAAAGTGTCGAGGGCGGTATCCTTTTCCCAGCGACTCGTTTTACCTCAAAATTGCCCTCAAAAACAGACGATAATGGATTAAATTTGCGACGGGACAAACGGCGTGTTTGCGTCCAACAAACTAATATGCATTTGTAGCTCGTAGCCGCGGAGAATTGAAATACATCGGTGTGTCTTTTAAATAACCCCGGATGTCGATTTACCCAATACTCGCTAAGTGGATACAAAACGGCTGCGGTATTTCGAGCCGGCAGCTCGAGTAATTGAAATTAGCGCGTCGGTCGCTTGGTCTCGGTCGTTACGAGAACCGTCGTCGTATTTCCGCAAATTATTAAAGACGCGAACGTAAATTGCGCAAGTTGAAGCGCGAAACACGTTAACGAGGTGTCGCAACATTTTTATTACCCTCCGGTTATATACGGTTTTTAACATACTTCCCTCTTCGCTTGTACGTGACGTTAACGTCCTTCATAAAATTAATCCGACACGCCGCGGCGGCGGCGGCGGCGGCGCGCGCGCGCATTCTGTGCTCGTCCGGCCGCAAGCTCCAAAATAAGAACAAACTGTACTGGGGAAGGGGATGGGAATATTAAATTAACGAAGTACGGCTAATCTCCGGGTTTGCGTTGCGCCAGAAGTAAAACCTATCGCGGCAGCTCGCGCGTGATAATGTGAAGTTTCAGCGGTTTTCCCCATTATCGGGATATATTGCACAGTTTAAACCCGCGGCGAGCTGCCGTTTTGCGCGTTGCAACTCCTCCCTTTCGCGCGCCCTCATTCTAATTTTTCAAGGGCTCTCCCTCACATACCGCGTTAAAAGAGAAACTCCACTTACGCGGGATGAAAACGTATTTATAATCGTGTTTATGTATAATGGCAAATTTGGAACGCGCCGTTTTATCATCACGAGGGATATCACGCGAGTTCGCTGAACGGCGCGCGATATGTATCCGCGCAAAAAGGAGCAAAAATACGCGAAAGAACGAATAAGGCGGGGGGAAAAAAAAGATCGTATATAATGGGAAAAACGAACAAGTCGTCGGAGTGCACTTATGCCGTCGCGCGCGTTTCGTTTTCTCTCTTCGCGAGCGAATTATTAACCGCGATTTCGTACCGTACAAAAATGAACGGCCAGATCGCGGTCGTAGATAGTGATTAGGTACAATCAGATAAACTGCGAGAGCGGAAGTGGTCGCTTGTTGGCTTATAATGAGGCTTCGGGCCTTTCTGGAAGCCTCTTCTCGCTCTCCCCGTATCGCGCGATCATGAGCGGCGACAAGAAAGGAAATAAGCGTGGAGAGATTGAGGGAGGGTGAGAGGGTTGTGTGTCGCGGCGCGCGACAATCCCGAATCAACTTCGTGATCGCCGGTGGAATTATCCGAATTACATCAGCGCTTAATCTTACATCTGCTTCTCCGCGGCCAGATGTGCATTTCATTCCTCAAAGTAACTTCCCGACTAATCGCGGTGGCGGTTCGCTCTCCCCGTATCGATCGTTGTCTCCGGCGCGTTCGTCCTAGTTTCGACGTCGAAATACTTCGCGCAGTTTCGACTTCTCTCTCTCTCTCTCTTTCTCTCTCTCTCTGCGCGAATTTGTTATTGTTCGACACGGCGCGTTGTTGTGTGCATCTGCAGCGAATATTTTCGCGAATTTTTTTTTCGGGAGGAAAAATCCTTGTACGTACGAATAATCTCTTATTTTTCGCGTATCCGCCGATGCGAGAAAACTGCAAACACGAGAGAGAGAGAGAGAAAAAAAAAAGACAAAACGCTCTCCTATGCAAACGGATAAAACGATCGACTGATTTCTTCCGGATATTCGAATTCTTTCGATCTTGTTGTTGAATCTCTCGAAAACCATTTATCCGAATGTCACAGGGGGAAGCGTATATAAAGACTCTGTGTTTGCGCGCGAATATAAATCGCAGGACTTCCCTCTCTCTCTCTCGCGAGGATCCTTCTCGCCCCGGCGCATTTTGTAAAAATATTATCTGTTGTACGTAATAACACTCGGTGTGCAAGAATAAAATATACTGCCGGGTGTCATTAAATGCACTCGCGTGCGCTTTTTATCAACGCGCGCGGCCAAGTAAACAGCGCCGGTAGTCGGCGAATAATGAAAATAATTTAGATACATGCGGATTTATAGTCCCCGGGGAGATCTGTCTCTTACACTCGATTGGCCGTATCAGTTTCGTCATCCCACGGGTGCAGTTCGAGCTCTCTCGCAGAGAGAGAGAGAGAAGCGCGCGCGCATTCCAGATAAACGTTTCAACTTTCGTCCGCTATTAAATCATCGCGGTAAGACGGTTAGCGCAGAGGATCGAATACGCGAGGAGATCGTATATATACGCGGGGATTGCACGTATCCGTCGATGAGAAACGGCTCAGCTGTGTTTCCGTAAACGTTTAAATTTATTTTCATCTACCGGAAATAATTCATGCGAGGGGAGGGAGGAAGAACATCGATGTATGCTAATGACGCTGTAAATTATAAATTGTAATTGCAATTCATTCGACGTTACGAAGGCATACACACGATGTGTGATTTAACGATGTTCGGATATATTTATTTTCCGAAATTTTCATATCACACATCATGTGCGCGCGATGTATTCCGAATAATGTTTTTTTTTCTCTCTCTTTCTCTCTCGATATGTACACACACATATATGTATATATATATATAAATTTAAAAAAAAAACATATATATATTTATTTCTGAAAGCGCAATTTTGAAAACTAAATTTACATTGGATCAAAATAAAAATATCACCGTATGCAAATCATCGGTTTTCGAAACCTCGTTGCCGCACAGTTTCACATGTTTACCGGTCAATCGAGCGGAAAATTATACGGATATATATAGTATATTTCGACAAATATGAAACTTCAAATATGCAAAGAATATACGAGAATTAATATCAATTATTGTACGAGAGACGCGTTCGTATTTTTTGCGTACAACTTTAACACTACATATAACCGCGTATTAAAAATATTATGACTGTACATCGCGACAAATTATATGATAAATATTGAGCTCTTTGTCTATGAAATATTTACACTTCGTGAGTTTGACTCTGTTTGTTACAATATTGAACATTTCTCTCTGTTCTCCCCTTTCTTCTCCTCACGCGTGTTAATTAGGACACGTACCTGATGCGCGCACGTCGCAAGACCTTCGATCCTTTTTCTTTCTGAGCACTAACCGGGAACAAATAATTTTCTGCCCCCATTGACGGCACATATTAAATTAGACCTCTTTAATTTCGTCATCCTCGTTTGGAAACACAACGTTGAAAAATTAAAATATCTTGGTTTTCTTTTTTTTAGCCGTGCAAAGGGTCGTCTCTTAATCTCTGCGGAGGAATCGACGCGCTATTAGCGGAGCAGTTTTTTTGTCGTTTGAATGAAACGACGTTTGTCGGATGAGGAGCGGAAAGGCGAGTTCGTCAAAGCGAGATATCCACGTGCGATGCGAGCGGGAGGAGCGACGAGACGGGAAGACAACGGCGCCAAATGACAGCCCGCGGCTTGTTTGCGGTTGGACTTCGACACGAACGAGTGACTAACGTTTGGCTTATCGGCGGTGGCAGCCAATAAACGATATTCACCGTGGTCTGAAGGACGGTATGCCGGACCGCAATAACGGCCCTTGTAAAACCACCTCTCTCTCTCTCTCTCATTCACTCACTCACTCACTCATTCTGTGGCGAGCGACCGATTGCGCTCGCCTGCGTGTCGTGTACGTCGTTGCTGCGGTAATACCGATATGTACGTATGCGCGTATTTTGTCGCTCGGGGACAAATAGTGACGGATAGACGCATCAGGTCTCTGCGAGAATAACGAGGAAACATTTGTGTAAGACGCGTATCAAGCTGTCCGTCCGAACGGCAACATGTGAAACACGCGCGCACAGCAATGTCGATGGTCTGCCGCAACATCGCGACGGCAAACGTATCGTTTGTATCTGCAATCTCGCGCTACCAACAACAAGGATAAATAAAGTTGCGTTTCAACAGCCATATAAAAGCTCTCCTCTTAAAACATAAATGCCTCTTAAACGCGCATCAGCGCGCAAACACACGCGACTCGCGCGTGTTACTCCGGCGATGTCGTTACGTTGACGTTAAACGCGGAAGTTGTGTACTTCTCTCTCTCTCTCTCTCTTTTTCCCTCTCCGTCGCTCGCTTTAAAGCGTGTACGAATTACACGATTAATTTTAAATCCGTTCTCTGAAAATCAAGATGGGATTACGACGGAATTGCGACTTCGCGCATGTGCGGACTCCCGTGTATACCAGCGCGTGTACAACGTTAGCGTACACCTACCAGTTTGTGTCTCATCCTCTCTCTCAACACGGCTAACTCTCCGGGATTCCAAATTTCGAAGCTGAACTTCCCACGCGCGCGCCGTGCACGGGATTTGAGTTCGCGCGTTTAGTCCGACTATAAAATCCGCGTGGTTCCGCCATTAGCGCAACAACGTGAACGCCACGGGAGGCGGCAGGTAAAGGCGCGCACGAGAGACACACACAGAGAGAGAGAGAGAGGAAGAGACAGAAATATACCGTGTTTGCTTGCGACATGCATCGCGGTCGTCGCACGACTTTCACACTCCCGAACGGAGGTGTGTAACGGAAGGGTAGCCGGACTTCACTTTCGTACGAGCTCTAACAAGCATCGCCGGACGATAATGAGGCTACTGCGACATCCTCGAATCTCTCTCGGAAACAACGCGAGACAGTAAAACTCGGAGAGCGAGAGAGCTTTTCCCGATCCCGGGAAAGATTTTCACGAAAAAACGAGAAAAACATCTGTGAAACATCTTTGAATGCGCGGGGCACTTTTTGAGGTCGCCGAGTCGTGTGCTCGCTGCACACACACACACACTAACACACCGTCATTTGAAAGAGAGTGCTCCTATTTATTTTATTGCTCGCGCACGAGTTGCTTTGTGCGCGCACATCGGAGGGACATTATTATACTCTGCAAAGGCGGAGGGAACATTCGATTGTTCATGTTTGTAAAGTGGCGTCCGTTAGAGCGTGTCCCTTTCCATCTTTGTGCTCTTTTTGTCAAAAACGCCGCGCGGCAGCAGACGAAATGTGTATGTGCGCTCGTTCGCGCGACGACCCGTCGAATGCGCTTTTCCGCCGGCAAAAAGGCACACACGCGCTTGTATAAAAATCAAACGCACTGCGCAATACGAAAAGCGATATGTAACAAAGACAAAGAGGAAATCTTCGGCCCTTCACTCTCGTCTCTCGCTTCGCACGCGCTATTAATTCCGTTCGAACACACATCGCTGTAAAATTTTGATGTCCGCCACGCATATGCAATATGCATACATAAAGCTATTAGTCGCGCAAAAATGACGGTTCGTCGGTTTTATAAAAATCTCTCTCCTTCTCTCCGTGGGGATACAGAGCGCGTGGCGATGGCGTGTGCACACAATGTAACAAGAATTTTAATTTAAACATCACAGTTCTCGCGCAATATTACGCGCGCGCGTGTGCGTGTCTTCATTATTAAATCGTACTAAATATATTAAACAAAAAAAAAAGAGGTTCAAATTTTTCACGAAAGTATCAACCGCGCGGCAATTTTTCGCGCGGAAAGACATTGTCAAAAAATTTTCACAAAATAATTCGAGCAAATCTTCTGTACGCGTCGTAATAACACTCTTAATAATTGAACGAGAAATCATCATCTCGCACTGCGGTGTTACACTATTAGCAAGTCGTTAAACATTAAAGAAAGACAGAACAGATTAAATTCTCTCGTGAGAGCGATCCGTCGTTTTTTTGGGATTTTTTGTTTTTTTAATCTCTCCTCGATGATAACAGCAACACAAAAAAGCTCGGTCCGCAATTGCAAATTCATCAATTTTGCGCGACAAAAAAAGAATCAATAGTTTTACTAAATTCGCTTAATTATTTTATATTACGGGCGAATACGCGTGTGAAATATGCACTGTCAAATAATGGTCCCTTTATGGCCCGATCGATCGATGCGACGATCGATCGCGCGTCGTCGAATGCACAAATCGTCGTCGGTGCGCCGGCCGCGGGTGCACATTGCGCCGATTACGCGCGCGGAACATACGCATGTGCGACGCGACACATGAACGCCCGGCGAACGTACGGTATCTCTCTTCCGTATACAGGGGATGCACGCGCATGTACGCTCGCGCGTATGTTTCGGCGGCGTTTATACTCATAAATTCTCATCGGCCGTCGATGCGCGCGCGAATTCGCGCACACGCGGTCGCACATCGCGCGATGCCCGCGCTCTTTCATGCATATATACATACGCATAAGTAAATAATAAAACATTGGGTCGCGTATTAAATTCGACGATGTAAAAGGTAAATAGCAGCAAAAGTCGACGAGAGTTGACTTAAAAATCAACCGCCGCGGTGCGAATGCCGCGGGTGATAATAACTTTTGTCTCTCCCCCGTGGTACGCCGAGAGCGAGGCAACGAGGGCGCGGAACCGTCCTCCTCCCCTTCCTCCCCCGCCCCCCGCGTTCTTCCACGCGGTCGAATCGCAGAGTTGACTGAAAAAATAAACGTAGAAAAATAGAGCAAGATAGCGGCTGGGAGAGCGGAAAGTGACGCAATCGCATTCCAAATTGAAAAATGACTGACCGGCCGACTGTGTCAACTATCGCGCGTCGCAGATTTACGATCGTCGGCGCCCGGTGCGCCGATCGTATCGTCAATTGGCCAAACGTTCGCGAACGGGCACCGAACGAAGTATATATTCATATCCAAAATATACATCGGGAGATATTTAGCGGTGCGTGTGATTTTTGTACATCCCGATAAACGTACATGGCGAACAGGCTGCGCTTTTGTTATTGTTGCTACTGTTAATCACCTCTTGACGAAGAGGAGGAGGAGGAGAAAAAGAAGGAGCGGCGAAGAAGCTGCAGCAAATTGCGCAGCTCTACGTGCGATTGCGTCTTAAATACACGAAAGTTTCGAACGTAATTTAATTTCTTCGCCGATGAGCTCCGAAATGTCAGCAGAGATTTCAGTAAGTGGCTCATTTAATTACAAGTTCTCGAGAAGCCGGCATTGTCGCGTAACAATGTATTATAATCCAAGTTGGTCCCCGGTACCGTGATAGCGACGTCGAGTTTCTGTTATTTTCGCATTGCCGGCACGGAGGGGACCCCCTGCGCTAGCAGACGGAACTTTGCGCGGTTTCACTGACACCCGGTCCTCAAGCCCCCAAGCGAACCAATGATAAATTAATTCATTCGACGACGACGACGACGACAACAAAAACGCGAAATGTCACAGATGAGTACAATTGTATTTACGAATCCAGGTTAAATATCCCCCTGAGGCAAAAGACACGCACACTGCGCACTGTCTCTTCGCATAGGTTCCGAACATTTGCACATTAAAAATAGTCGACAGATTTTAATGAAATGTACAATAAAAAGAAAAAGAAATAGAGAATAAAGAAGTTCCCTTTACATCGGATAATTTTTAAAATTGGGGAACAATTTCGCGTTGCACAACGTTACCGTCAAAACCGGAAATCGCAAAAAAGTTGCCGCTTTAATAGGGATTTTACAGATAACAAAGCCTCGTTTCTCTGCTCTGGTTTACGAAAAAAAAGTTGAAATAACTGTGCTTCTTACAAAGAGTTTCGAGATACGGAGTAATATAATATGTGCATATTATATTATTATTTAAAAAACTATATGTATAAAACAAATTCATTAGATGCGGTTGCGAATTTACATGTAACACATTTGCTTTTAATTAGACGAGTCATATCTTAATAAGCCATATGAAATGTTATAACTTGTGTGTGTGTGTGTGTGTATGTGTGTGTGTGTGTGTGTATGCGTGTATGTATGTGATTATTAGAAATGGATTAATAATAAAATTATTGCAACTGAATTATTGACTACCATCATAATGAGGATATTGATTAAACATTTCAGATATTAATGTACTACATTAATTTCGCTAATTAAGAGCCTATCATTGGAGTCCAATTAAGCGATCAGTATATCAGCGCGGAGTATTGTGAAGATTTTAGATCATTTATTAGGTGAAACTATTACGGAAATAATTAATAGGTTATATATAAAATTAATTATATATATATATATATATATGTGCACATACATATGTATGGGTTTTAATTTTCATCCAAAGAAATTAACCCGTATGATAACGTGCGAAACGCGCGTTACGTTGAATATATTTGTCAACCTTCCGACACATCACGTTCGTCGACGAATCGCACGCGCGACAGGGATACGCGAAGGGAGAAAAAGATTACATTCTCGGTAATAGTTCTATTGTGAAACACGTGCCCGTCCATCATATCCGCGCGGTAATTCGCGGAGAGAAAGACGCGCGCGGATGAGTTTCGTTTCTTCGTTTCTTCCCAGCGCGCTACAATCTATTTTGCATTAGATAATCTACTTATGTTATTCCCAGTCACGTCAAACTAAACCACGATTTATGGTTGCGTAACGTAACGGACATTAACGGATACCGCGGAAGCATTAAATTGTCATATTGCGGGCGGTGGAGTTAAATAATCGAATATGCGGTATTTCAGCGCGCTTCGAACGGATGGCCCTAAAACGCCCCCGGCTTTATATATACGCAAAACGTACACTCCCCTCCCTCATCCTCGCCCCTCCCTCGACATTGCCGTCTTTTTAGAATCCATCTGCCTCGCTGCAGCGAGCGATTATGCTAATACGAAATGTGCGCGCGCGCTGCATCCCCGCATCCTCTTGCCTCGCTCGCTCGCTCGTTGCACAGACCGTTGACGTTAATCCCCACGAAATGGCTATCAAACGACGGACTCGCATTAAATCGCGCGGAAGAAAAATTTCGCCGACGGACGTGACATGTTCGGCGCGCGATCGACGACTTTCTCTCAATCGGGAATCAATTTCGCCGATAAAGTACAGCCGGTCGCGACGTTCTGACATCGCAAAAGCAGCAAGACGACGGACAATGAAAAACATTTTCGACTATGTGTATATATATATGTGTGTGTGTGTATATATATATATATATATA